>WJQU01002358.1:9180-49590 GCA_029228625.1 Pseudolycoriella hygida | reverse complement strand
TCCTGTACATGTTTAACAGTTCTCTGGCCCACCTCCCATCGGGCATCGGGAAGAAACGCTTTTGCTGCGATGGATAGGCTGTCTCAGAACGATCTCTGGACTCCAAATTTCATTTCGGGCCATGGGCTATCACTAACGAGGTCTTTGCGATGCCTAGGGACCGAATGAAAACGGAGACAGACTTCGTAAGGCGTTTCGAGGCTGTCGTACCCAGCAGGTCTGAATGGCTGGAAGGTTGGCCAAGCTGCCTATCAGATGAAGGAACTGTGAGCTTTACTGACGGCTCTAAAACTTCAGAAGGCACGGGAGCCGGAGTATTTTCTGCGGAACCTTTGACGGAAAGATGGTATCACCTAGGTGGGTACGCCGATGTTTTTCAGGCTGAAATTTCGCAGCACTGATGGGAGCGCGGGAGGCACTCCCAGCAGAGGCATGTGGAGAAAATGTGACAGTCTGTTCTGACAGTGAGGCGATGATTAAAGCGCTTATGTCGCCTGTCGTGACATCCAGGCTAGTAAAAGAGCTGAAGGAAACGCTGAACCAGATGGAACTGAGAAATCAGGTCACGCTGGTCTGGGTTCCCGGACACTCTGGTGTGGAGGGAAACGAGAGAGCGGATGAGCTAGCGAGAAGAGGCTCAGCAATATTGAGTTGTGGGCCGAAACCTCTTATACCTAACTGCACCTGCGGCCTAAGTAAGGAAACGGGCGTTCACGTTATGTTCTAAAAAAACATCGCAAATTTGACAGATCACATTTTTGGGACGAGCTCCTAATGAAAATCAGAACGGATTTGCTCGAGTTGCATACAAAAAACTCGTAGAGAGTAAAGACTCATCTGGACAGATTTCCAAAAATCCGGACATTCGGATATCCGGAAACTTGGACATCCGGACATGGGACACCCTGACATCTTGACATCGGACATCCGTACACCTTGACATCGGACACTCAGACATCCGGATGACTGGATGTCTGGGTGTCCGATGTCAAGGTATACGGATGTTCAGACAAAAGTGACGGAAGAGCGGAGATTGCCATGAAGATATATTGGGCGCTTTAAAGAGCCCACCTTTAGGAAAGAAGCCGCTTTAAAGAGCCCACCTTAAGCAAAGTAGGCGCTTTAAAAAGCCCACTTTAAGCAAATTGAGCGCTGAGTAGAAATTTTATCGATAACGTAAGCATTCGCTAAGTGAACATCAATTTTGTGTGAACTCACCCAGGTGGAAGCTGCTTACTTATAACCCATTGGCCCTGAAAAGAGCATTTTCTTCGTACTGAGAGGGGGACCCCTCCGTTCGTCACTAAATTTCTATTTAAAGCGCTCAATTTGCTTAACGTAGGCTTTTTAAAGCGCCTACTTTGCTGAATGTGGGCTCTTTATGGCGCCCAATATATTTTCATGGCAATCTCCGCTCTTCCATCACTGGTTCACAACCTTTTAACCACTTATCCAGCCCTACCTAGCCCTACCCAGCCCTTCCCAGCACTTCCTAGTACACAAAAAATGTAAAAAAAGGAAAAAAAAATTTAAGTTTTGACCTCCCCTTTTCTTCAGGGAGGTGACCGCCGCCAAATAACTAGTGATTCTTAGTTGTGGAGTGGTCCCCTCTCATTAGCACTACCCCCACCCCAATCACTGACCAGAAAACTTAAGTTTTGCCAGCTCGAGAATTGGGCAAATACAGAAACTGACTCGCTAGGGATTATGATAAATTGTTCACTGCGATGTCAAATGAGGTCACAGGTTACCTCACGTCAGATCGAAAATAACGATCATGTTCGATCGGATTTTAGGTTATTGAAGCAGCTTAGGTTAGCTTGATCAAACGGAGGAGTCCCTAGTGGGATACGGGAGTAATGATTCTTAATTTAAACGGCGTACATTCGCAAAACATGCGTACGTTTTTTAAAAAAATGGAATTGGACAGACGCCGAGTGATTTAATTTGAGCTCCAGCTCAAGCACTTGAATCTAAAATTTCCTCTGCTTATTGAAATTTCTTTAGTCGAAGCTTTCTGACTCAACTTTATACTTTGTAAAGATCTAAATCTTTTTTTTAAACACTTTTCTAAATTTTTTAATCGATTTTTTGATTTTGTTTACAGAAGCTGTGAATTTAGAATTAGTAAATCTTAATAAAGCAACAAATGGCCATGATATTGCGTTACCACATAAGAAAGATGTTGAAGTGGACATAGGCGATCCGTATGACGAATATTTTGTTCCTGTTAACGAACATAGGAAATACATGAGGTAATGCTCATCATTCACAATCCAAATTTACATTCGGTTAACAGTTTCGCATTAAGTAAAAGCCACAAAATTCAAAATCATTAGAAATTGAAACCGTTGTGAAAAATATCATTTAGTGTTCATAAAATCCAATTGAAGTCGATGCTTATTTTAGTGTGTCCTTTGGTAAAAAACACCATAAACGCGGTGTAGATCATTGGGGTCATTCAATCAATGAACCGATTCAAGGATACGTGGACTATAAAAACTGGAAAAAAATCTCGAGGTACCCCCTTCACAAATGTTTTACTTCGTGGAACGGATTATACTAAGTGGCCTTTATGTGTTTTTATTGCCTAATGCTTCCACATTTACATTGATAATTTTCTCCCTTTCTGTACATATTTTACCAGAGAAATGATAAATTTGTGACCGTCCGGATCCATTCTATCTGATCCGATAGGATGTTTCAAAGGTTTCTTTGTTATCATTTATCTGAAACTATCATACAAAAGCATTACAAACATTTTTACATGGGGCGGTACCTCCAGCGAAAAAAAAATCTCATCCAAGCTTTTATTGTCTGACTATTCGTATGCTTTAAACTAGACAAGTGGCATTCTAAGCAACAAAATTGTTTGTGGGTCCTTTGAAATTTTATCGCGTAGCAACGTTTTTGAAAAAACCTAAAGCAGGAAGTGGTGAAAATATCTGTGCATAAGAGCATCCACATCACGCATTTTACTTTGTAAATCTTTCAAGATATATCTAATGCGACAATCTTGGACTTCAGAGACTCGATATGGCGGCTGAGAAAGATAGACTGAAAATGTGAGCAAATGTCATCATCATTTGACATTTCGTCACCATATAAAATACAACGAACGCTAACTTTGGAAATATCCAATCTCTCACTATCATTTATTTGAGTGTTCATGTTCATATTAAAAAACATATGCAAGGGACCCGTACGCATCAGGATAATTGTGGCAAACAGAAACGATGTTACAAAAAGAATCGAACGTGTCGAAGTATATATTAGAGAGTTTGGGCAAAGCGATTTATCGCTAAATTTATAACATATACATATAGCTTTAAGTTTAGGTTTTAAGTTATACATTTTTATAAGTTGAAAGCTACAAGTTATAAGTTTTGAAACTGATCAGTACTTTTTCAGATCAGTTTTAAAACTGATCAGTACTTATGCGTATCAGTTTAAAAAATGATCAGTACTGATCCAGATCAGTTTTCAAACTGATCAGTACTGATTACTTTTAGTTTTGAAAATGATCAGCACTGGTCCGTATCAGTTTTAAAAGTGATCAGTACTGATTCATATCAGTTTTGAAACTGATCAGTACTAATATCAAAAGCAATACGTATTAGTATTGATAAGTTTCAAAACTGATACGCATCAGTGCTGATCAGTTTTACGCATCAGTACTGATCAGTTTCAAAACTGATCTGAAACAGCACAGTACTGATCAGTTTCAAATCTTATAACTTGCAGCGTATAACTTATACCTTATAAAGATTTATAACTTAAAACGTAAACTTATAAGTTATAACTTATAACAATTTATAACTCATAACTTACAACTTATAACGTAGACTTATAACTTATAACGTAAAGATATAACTTATAGCTATATCTATATGTTATAAATATGGCGATAAGTCGCTTCGCCCAAACACTCTATTGCCTCAACTCTGAACTGTATACATATAATTACGTCCACATTAAATTGGACTGGAAATTGCCGAAAAAAACTTCTCCAAACCCTTAAAATAAACCCAGAATTTAGAACCGATCAAGAGGACTTAGGAGAGGCCTCTGACCCATGCTCCCATAGACAAAAAATTTTGCCTTTTTTTCTTTACAACGCTGCACAAAAACCTTATCATTAAAGGAATAGTCACGAAAAACCACCAAATATCTTGTAGGGTCGCGGAACGTGAGTTTAGCCCTCGCTAAGGACACTACAGCCCGAAAAACTCAACATATTTTCACTAATTTAATTTACGTGATTTTCTGATGGACATATCTTTCATTCAAAACCTTAAAGAGCGATTTCCGTTCTAATTTCGCAGAGATATAAGTGAAAAAGTTCTTTTTCGGCCGTAAATTCGAAAGTTTTCAACCGATTTTGCCTAAATTCAATCCCGTAATTCATTTTTTGATTATCTTTAAGGATATCTGTAAGATTTACCCAATAAACACGTTGATCTCTAGTAGACATTCAGTTTTAGGGCACTGGCTGAGCCCAAAAGCTCAAAACTAAAAAACTTTCTTCCATAGAATTTCAGGCATGCCCAGATCTTTCAAACAAGAAAAAACTTTTGAAAATCGGAAAAGATTTGCCCGAGTTATGTACAAAAGACCAAAATCCACTTAAACGGCCCTAACTCATTGGCCCTTGGGCCGACAGTGCCCAGATTCAATACCAAAAAATATTTTTCAATTACATTTCAGGGAAAAAAGTTTTTGAAAATCGGTTGAGTTTTACTCAAGCTATCGCGGTGACGGACGGATGGACGGACGAACGGACATTTTTTTATTTTGATTCGTCATCTAAGAACCATGCTCCCCTGACATTAATTATTGTGTTGAGCATCTGACGAAAGTTATTAATTACGGAATGGATGAAACCATCCCCAAAAAATCTTTCGCCAATAAAAATCATTTTTCGTCGCACTTGAAAGGGTGCATTTCCAAGAAAAAGAGATTGAGAAGAGCACATTTCTGTAGGAAACATAAGAATACTGAGATGAAAGCTGAAATAAATCGTTTGAGCTTGGTGATAGAGAATAGCATTAGGGCAAGGCATTTCAATATCCTAATGAATGCATTGAGACAAATCAGACCGGATAGCAAAATGTTTAGAAACATAAACAAACTGTTGGGTGATGGTAAAAAAGCCGTACCAGAATTGAGGACGGACGATGGCTCTCTGAATAGCAATCCACTTGATAAGACCATAACGAAAGTATACGACAAAATTCACAGGCAGAATAGAGAAATGGGTGATGTTGAATTTGATAAGGTTGTGGAGTCTGAAGTAAATTCGTTCTACCAGATGAATATGACTGCTGCAACTTTGTTCGAACCAAGTTTGACAGACGCTGACGAGATTCAACGTGTTCTTAGGGACATCAAAAGCAAGAGGTCCGTTGAACCAGATGCTCTTCCAAACGTTGTCCTGAGGAAACTTTCTAGATCGTCACATGAATTTTTGGCTAAACTGATTAATCGTATAATATGCGTGGGATATTACCCTTCTTCTTGGAAGGCTGCCCACATTGTACCAATACCCAAGCCTGGTAAGTCTACAAATGAGGCCAAAAATTATAGACATGTTAGTCTACTAAACGGTCTGAGCAAGATCCTTGAAAAAGTCCTTCATGATAGGATACTCGAATATTGTAATGACAATAAACTATTGCCGAACAACCAATTCGGTTTTAGGAGCAGGCACTCTACAGTTCACGCTTTGATAAAATTATTGGAGGAGGCGACCATGGGTTTTATTGATCGCAAAATTACCATAGCCGCATTCCTGGACATAGAAAAGGCTTTCGACACGATGTGGGTAGACGGACTTATCTATAACTTGATAAAGATGAAATTTCCTCGTTACCTCATCAAAATTGTCAATTCCTATATCAAAGATCGAAATTTTAGGGTTAAGTTGGGGAACCAGTTGTCTGACCCGGTGACTGTGGATGATGAGGTCCCACAAGGTTCTATACTGGGACCTTTGCTATTCATTATTTTCATGATGGACCTTCCGACGCACTTGAATACAACTCTCACCGTCTTCGCAGACGATACAAGCACCTTTTCGACGAGGCTATCTCAAAGTAGGGCAAAGGGTAATGTACAAAATGTTTTTATAAGCTCACGTACATCCTGATCTATTTTTTTGCGTCGCCAATAAATTTATTGAACTTTTAAAACACACGAATATTTCCAAAGTTAGCATTCACGTGACAGTTCATCAGATTAATAGCCTATGTGGGGAATTCAGCCGCTATTTCATGTCTCTGGTGGATTCCATTCGTGAAGCATAAGTTCAGAAATAAAAAAAGAATGGAAAGAAAGAGAGACTATGATGACGATGACATTTTCTCAGAGAAATGATACAGCCATGCACAATAAAAATTACCCGCTGGCATTTAAACAATTGTTATAAATACCAGTGGGTCATTTTTATTGTGCATTGCTGTAAGTTTGTGCCTGATATAGAATGCGCATGCGAAATGAGAGTTTTCAAAGAGCGAAAATACTCTCAATTTTACATATGTTTTTGACGTATTAGTTGCATTCGATCCATGTTTTTATTCGAGATGCGCATTCTTTTTCAGGCACAGTGTTGCCTACTTATCATTTCTCTGCATTTTCTAAATAATAAAAAACGAAGTCTACCTGTCTCTCATTGGTGTCCGTTCACTTTAATGTTATTTTTATTTTCTTTTGTTTTGCATACAACTGACCAGTTAAATTCACCGGTCTACTGTAATGAACTGCTTGCTTATTTTAAACAGTCAACGCCCGGTCGGAATATGTGAACGCTTTTTCTTTCGTCACACAAATTTTCCATGGCATAAGACATTCCCACATACGATCCTTAAAGGGAATGTGTTCACTTATCCCTGACGGTCGTCGTCATCAGTATGGCTATAACAATTTGGATACAGTTCAATTTTTTCCCCGCAGATAAAATGTGGAATACGGTCATGGCAAATTAGATTATGAACTTTTTACTTCTGCGCAGGTTTTTCCGGTGTTAAAAACCTGCGCAGAAGGACAAAGTTCATATCTATTTTGCCATGACTGTAAGTGAACACATTTTCAACATTTTGGAGCTTTACGGGGAAAAATTGAAAATGAAAACACTCTATGTGATCGGATGTGAATGCTCTGCAATTTCCCGGTTATGGGTTCGACATTTTGCATTCAAACAATCAATTTGCATTGATTTGAGAGGTTGAAATTGTTTATTTTTTTGTATTGTTTTTTTGAAAGGTCATGTGGTGTTGGTCAATTTGTAATGTTCCTTTCCTTTAATTTTTACAAAACATTCCTTTCAGGGGAGAAAAACTGTATGTAACAAAAGACAAAAGAATTAAATCAAAGTGGAGGAAGTACCTTTGTTGGGCGATTTGTTTATCGCTTCTAGCTGGTGCTGTGTTAATCGGAATTTTAGCAGCAAGTATGTTCCACTGGCTTTCGAAAATGTAATGTATTCACTTACTCTTAAATTCTTCAGCTGGTGTTATTTTAAGCAGTGACCCAACACCAATAGAGTCAAGACAATTTGCTGAAGACAATAAAGTTGCGGTTGCCTCGTTCGGAGCAGGGAGATCAAGCAATGCGACAACGACAACGACGACAACAACTGCAACTTCTCTGCCTGATATAATTACCGATATTCCCGTTGTTGTGTCAACCGTGGACTCACTCATTTACGGTTTGTTGAAGGACGTTTTTTGTTTCAAAAATTAATTTTTTTTGTCACAGTACCAAATACGGTTGATGCAAAACTGAAGATCACGAACATGGAATTTCTAGACGATTATGCTAACCATAGCAGCGCGGCCTACAAATTAGTGACAGAGAGACTGGAAGGTGAAATCAAAAAGTCCATTACTTCAAACCTCGATATGGTTGACGATGTAAATGTAAAAATCATGAACCTTACGTAAGAACTGCATGAAGCTCAAATAATGACAACCTCTAAAATGATTCAACATTTCTATAGTTCTGGATCGGTTGTAGTGGACTATCGAGTCAGTTGGGACGAAAGCGCACAGAGTCCGTTTACACCAGAAACTTTATTGAATACAGTATCCAATTATTTGTCTTCTCATGACGGATATTTAAGCAACGAATACCAGATCCCCATTAATTCCATTTCAATGACGAAATTAGTTGATGCATGTACCACGCATTCGATAAGGTTTTTCCTTTAATTCACAATTTTTAGAATATTTTATAAATCAAATTACATTTAGTTGTGCACATGGCTGTCAATTTGACCAAAACAAAATCGATTTCACATGTACTTGTCCAGAAAATATGGAATTAAGTGATGACTTGACCAACTGTCAAGCGAGACGTGTATCCAATTTTAATGCCTACGAAGTGACCAATAGAGATAAATTTGAAGAAAATTCTCGCGTCGAAGCAAGTAGGTTGAAAGCCAGTTTCGACCTAGAAATATTTCAGAAATGATATTTTTTCAGGGCACCATCATTTATCAGAATCTGAGCCTTCATCAGAACCTGAACCATCGTCAGAACCTGAACCATCGTCAGAACCTGAACCTTCGTCAGAACCTGAACCCTCGTCGGAACCGGAACCCTCGTCGGAGCCTGAACCCTCGTCGGAGCCTGAACCCTCGTCGGAACCTGAGCCCTCGTCGGAACCTGAACCTTCGTCAGAACCTGAACCTTCGTCAGAGCCTGAACCGTCGTCAGAGCCTGAACCCTCGTCAGAACCTGAACCCTCGTCAGAACCTAAACCTTCGTCAGAGCCTGAACCTTCATCGGAGCCTCAACCCTCGTCAGAACCTGAGCCTTCATCAGAGCCTGAGCCTTCATCAGAACCTGAGCCCTCGTCAGAACCTGAGCCTTCATCAGAACCAAAATCATCGTCAGAACCAGAATATTCATCGAAAATTACACCTTTAGCAGAACCAGAGCCTTCATCGGAACCAGAACCTTCGTCAGAACCAGAGCCTTCATCAGAACCTGAGCCTTCTTCGGAGCCGGAACCTTCGTCTGAACCTACACCTTCATCAGAACCTGAGCCTTCATCAAAGTCGGTTCATATAACAGAACTTGTGCCATCATCAGAAGCTGAATCTTCATCAGAACCTGAGCCTTCATCAGAACCTGAGCCTTCATCAGAACCTGAACCCTCGTCAGAGCCCGAGCCTTCATCGGAACCTGAACCCTCGTCAGAGCCCGAGCTTTCATCAGAACCTAAACCTTCAACAGAATCTACAACTTCATCAGAACCCGAACCTTCAACAGAATCTGAACCTTCATCACAACCTGAACCTTCATCAGAACCTGAACCTTCATCACAACCTGAACCTTCATCAGAACCTGAACCTTCAACAGAACACGAGCCGTTAGTTGTGAAAGAAAAGGTTTCAAACGTTCAAGAATTTCGTACGAAATTAGGAAAAGAACTTGTTCTTGACAACGACAATGACACCGAGCCTCCTTCTCCGGAGCCCGAACCAACGACTGAAATAAATCAATCGGTGGAAGAAATCAACTCAGAGGACACAATGTCAATGAACGCATCATCAACAGAGGCAGAAGCAAGTAAAGACAAAGAAACTACCTCAACAGAATCCGGCAAAAAACAAGAGTTCACATATGATTTCTCAACGACTGAGAACCACATAAATGCAGTGGACAAGCCTACGTTATTACATGATTCATCCGAATCGACAACCGAAAAAGTTGCACCAGTAACTGAAGAGATCACAGACGATACTCCCATGCCGACTGAAACATATTTCAAAGCACCACGAGTTATAGACTTACGCAATGAGGAGGTAAATGTCATGGATGGTTCTACAACCCAGAGGAATACAGAGACGAGTCCGGTGACGTTTTACACTCAACCAAACATCATTAAACTAGACGGTGATTCGTCTTCCGAATCATCACCTTTTCTTCCGACTACTCAATCGCCTTTAAATCGCACAGCAATGTATGCGGTAACGGAAAATGTGGCCGAAGCTGATGCGGTTACATCAAATCCATTGGTGTTGGATCAGTCACCGTTTTTACCCGAAGGTGTCAACAATGCAACGCTATTGAGCATTCTTAACACCGGTCATGATGCTTCATTTGTTGATCAAAATGAAACCATAGACAATATTGTGACGAAAGAGGACATAAAAGAGAAAAAGAAAAAACCGAGATTAGACGACGATGAAAATCATCAACAAAATCCTATTGATGAGGACAAATTTGATGGATTGGTGACAGTTTCACCGAATTTGCTGGGCGTTATTCCACTGGAAAAAGCCACTACAACAATGAATATTTTAATGACTTCAAGTCACGAAGACGATGATGATCTTCTGATTGACCATGCGACTGAAACAGTAAACTCAACAGAAGATCAAAATGTCAGCGAAACTACATGGCGTAGTGAAATCTTGTCAACTACAGGTGTCACACACAGCGATATCCCGGATCCGACAACAATCAGCGATCAAGACACTGAAAAGGAATCCTCCACAGAAACAGTTAAGATCAATGAAAAGGAAGCGGAAAATTCACCAACAACAGAAGTGGTCACAGAGACCGCTGAAAGTGTGACCGAATCGGTAACAGAAAATCTGAATTCAGTTTCTGTGTCAACGAAAATTGAGACCGCCTCCATTCCAATCAGCGAGGCGATCAATGATATCTACGAAAATACAGAGAAATACTCGAAATCAAAAGATCTGTACGACGACGAATTTATACGGATCAATGATAACGATCTCAAAGTTATACCGTTAGAGAAAGAAAATAAGAAATCTGATCGAATAATTGATGTGAGTCAGTCGACGATAAAACCAAACGAACTCGAGGATACCAACGAACAATCAAGTGCCGGTCATTTTTTAGGCGAAGCGACGTTTCAGTCGATTAATAAATCGATTGAAACGTCCAGAAGCTCGGATAGTGACGATAGTCACGAAAATGTAGATAGTAAGAATGATGTGGTGCAAGACACAGACGACGTAAAATTGGATGGATCTACGATATTTTCCCGTTGTACAGCTGGCCAATTCGAATGTACAAATGGAACTTCGATCAAAGACGGTACACCATGCATAGCACTTAGCGAGCGATGCGATTCGATTGCTCAATGTTCAGACAATTCCGATGAAGTTGATTGTGAAAGACTCGGTTGTCCCGGTCACTTTCAGTGTAACGATGGGACATGTTTAGCGCGACATTTGGTATGCGACGGACAAATTGGCCATTGCAATGATGGCAGCGATGAATTGAATTGCGGTAAGTAATTCGCTGTATCTGAATCTCACATGTGCATAAGTGGAAGTTTTTAGAGAATTGGAAGTGCAACTTTGACGAAATAGCATGCAGTACTAACGGACCGTGTTTACCTGCATTGTGGCATTGTGATGGTTTAGAACATTGCGCGAATGGTGCTGACGAAACAAATTGTTCGCCCGACACTTGTAAGAACAATGAATTTTTCTGTTCCATCCAACGCAGATGCATTCCTGAAGTGTGGAAGTGTGATGGAGAGGTCGACTGTCTAGGTAATAAATCGAATTCCTAAATATTTTGTTGACAATTGGGTCTCAACTAAAAAATGTTTCACTCCCGTTCCCGTGCCATTGGCTCAAATCGAATTTTCGAATTGTTTTTTAATTGCTGCCGGTGTAGCCTTACCAGGCTCTGTGCTTTAAAATCGCAGGATAGGCATTTTATATATTGTCTTTAGACTTTTCCATTTTCGTCGATTTCATTAAAAAATTCATTCGAAAAATCGACCTTCAGCGGAGGACTGCATGTGAATTCTTAGGCTAACCAAGTTCATTTGAAATGATTTGAAAATTTACGAAATCGCCTTATTGCAGAGGAAGAGGACGAACGTCTATGTGATTGTCCGTTAGACAGTTTTCGATGTGAAACGGGCGGTGGCTGCATTCCATTAAAATATGTATGCGATGGAAATCCCCATTGTCCAGACTTTTCCGACGAATGGAAGTGTTTTGCTATTCAAGACACAACCGTTGCTGCATCGAATAACATTGGTGAATCGAATGGTGCCGATGGCGAAACCAAAGTACAGCTTTTGAATGTAAAGAAAGCGAATGGACAGCACCTGATGGTATGCGCAAGCGAATGGAACCAAAACTATTCGAATGAAGTTTGCTCGAAATTGGGATTCGGTGCTGCCGAACGATGGTCAGCAACTAATTTGCCCGAACCGGCACCGAATTCGACGTTCCTCAGACTGCGAGACCCTGTTGACGATAATTTATTGACAAATTTGTATGAAGTTGATACATGCGACAACGGAGTCGTTTCACTGCAATGTGTCGATTTTCAATGTGGCAATTTGCTGGAAGCAGAAAAGTTTGATGGTCAACAGTCAAACAAAGGCAATGTCCCAAGTCTTGCTTTAGCTGTAAGTGAGACGGTCCGATGTACAGCAACGATAGGTAAAACAGTTTCGGTTGATGGTTTCAAAGTGTAACATAAATGAACTTTCCAGTTGCTCCACGATGGGCTCTTGCAAGTTATTCGTGTGTGATGGGTAACTCGAAAAAACTAATCGAAAGCGAAGATGTGCCATGGAATTTACAAGTCTATTCGACTGCTAATGAAACGATTCAAGTGCCAATCGTTAGAATATTTAAATATCCTCAAGTAAGAGAAAATCTAACTTGAAATCTTCCATCTAACTGTGCAAATTGTTGTGTTTTTTGCAGGTTAAATTCAAGCACTTCTTCTATTCTGGGGACGTGGTTCTATTGGAACTGATGAAACCGTTAACATTCACAGACAGAGTTTCTTCAGCTTGTCTATCTAACAATACGATGAACTCATCGAAAACTTGTATTGTTGCTGGATTCGACAAAGGTTCTTTAAGAGGTAAATTTTTTTCTCGATAAATGTCCCAGTGTAAATGTCTTTAGACGCAAGTCCCAGCAAAAATATCTACTCTCAAATCTCAATTAGGGTGGCAAAAAAATTTCTATTTTATATTCATTCAGTGACCGTTAATTGAAAAAAAATTAGCCAATCGTTTCTGTTGTTGTTTTACTGTACCAGACGTGAATAGTTGATGTACTACATGCCATGTCTGTTCGCTTGATATTTATTGGCGCGTTCCAATAAAAATACAACTTATAAGTTACATTAACTGTCAGAAATCAGACGCACCCATTTAAAATCGTGAAAGTGAAAAGGGGAGGAGTTATGTCTCTTTGATGGTAAGTTGGTGAATTAAACGTTCTATGGTGTTCGATGGGAAGTTGTTCTTTTTTACAGAGTCGTTGATGACTTCCTTTTGTTTACTTGTGGCTTATGCATAGCATACGCCGAATGAATGATTTGAGCGTATTTTACTATGCTAAATTTCTCGCTGCAAATTTCCATTTGTTTCACATTTTTTCTATTTATTTCTATTTTCCATTAATCTATTTCCATCTTCGATCCATTTATTTCCACCTTAATCCCATTTATTTCTATCTTCGATCCATCTATTTCCTCCTTTGATCCAACTACTTACATCTATGATCTATCTATTTGCATCTTTGATTCATCTATTTCCTTCTTTGATCCATCTATTGTCATCTTCGATCCATCTGTTTCCATCTATTATCCATCTATTTCCATCTTTGATCCATCTGTTTCCATCTTCAATCCATCTATTTCCACCTTTGATGCTTCTATTTACATCTTCGATACATCTATATCCATCATTTTGATCCATCTATTGCCATCTTTGATTCATCTATTTCTATCTTTGATTCATCTATTTCCATCTTTGATCTTTGATCCATCTATTTCCATCTTCAATCCATCTATTTTCATCTTTGATACATCTATTTCGATCTTTGGTCCATCTATTTCCATCTATTTACATCTTTGATCCACCTATTTCCATCTTCGATCCTTCTATTTACATCTTCGATCCTTCTATTTACATCTTTGATCATTCTATTTCCATCTTTGATCCATCTATTTACATCTATGATCCATCTATTTACATTTTCGATCCATCTATTCCCATCTTGATCCATCTATTTGCATCTTCGATCCATCTATTTACATCTTCGACACATCTATATACATCATCTTTGATCCATCTATTTCCATCTTATAATTTCGTTTATTTGGCAATAGTTCAAATTTGTCAACTTATTAAACATTTACTTTCCATCTTTGATACATCTATTTCCATTTTTGATCCATCTATTTCCATCTTAGATCCATCTATTTCCTTCTTTGATCCATCTATTTCCACCTTAGACTTGTCTATATTTATCGTGGATCCATCTATTTACATCTTTGATGAATTTATTTCCATCTTTGATCCATCTATATCCGTCTTTGATAAATCTATTTCCATCTATTTACATTTTTGATCCGTCTATTTCCATCTCGATCTATCTATTTGCATCTTTGATCCATCTATTTACATCTTCGACACATCTATATCCATCATCTTTGATCCATTTATTTCCATCTTTGATTCATCTATTTCCATCTTTGATTCATCTATTTCCATCTTTGATCCATCTATTTCCATCTTTGATTCATCTATTTCCATCTTTGACCCATCTATTTACATCTTGGACACAAATATTTCCATCATCTTTGATCCATCTATTTCCATCTTCGATACATCTGTTATGAATTGAAATATACGTGTACCTTCATTGGACATATAGAAGTAAGAATATCACAAATGTTGGTTTAAGTTTACACTCGCATACGTGTATTTCAATTCATAACAGATGGATTGAAGATGGAAATAGATGCACCGAAGATGGAGATTCGCGGTGAAACAGTATATTATTAACGAAGGGATATAATAGCGTGATTATAGTCGAAGTGAAGTGAATGTCCAAGGAGCTATGCCCCGAGGAATATTCATGTACCGAGACTATAATCAAGATATTTATCCCGTGGTTAATACGATAGTCTATATCATTTGGGCATATAATTCGCCATTTGACTCGTGGCTTTTTTTATGATTTCCTTTGAGATTTGACGTCATGATATTATAGTCGGATTATAATGAAAATTATAAGCGAGTCGACCATAATATGCCTATTATATACCTCCCAGTTTGTATGAAACTCGACTATAATATGGTCATTATACCCCTACTTTTAGGTATATAAATGGCTAATTATATGCCCGAATGATATAAATATATTTATTGCTAAAATTGCTATTTTGACGTGTGGGCGTGGCGGTTCGAGCCGAAGAACAGATATATAGAGATAAATGATACATGCGACATTACTGTTCAAGGTGGATAAAATGTAGCAGAATGAAATGGCAACCACGGATGTCTCGAATGGAAGTTCAAAATGCGATTTGGCGCTATTGCTTTATGATACCAGTTTGTCTGCAGTTTTGTTCCTTTGTTGTGAACTTTCAGATCTAAGAACGCAATAGATTTAGTCTCCGGATTCTCGACTTCCACAGTGTACTGAACATTCGGGTCGTATGAGTTCAATTTTTCTTTCAGTGGGTCAATCATTTGTTCCGGTATAGATGTGAGATGATCGTTGACGCAGGTAGCCCCAAAATCTCTTACAATTGCTTTTCTACTTATGTGTTTAAATGGATGCATTCGACTTTTGACAGCTAATGGAACTTAAAAATTTTGTTGCCTTATTCGTGAAACGCTCATATAAACAAACACAATGAACGTCCGTCGCGTACAGCATGCTCTCGGAAAATGAAAAGCATAATATGCAATGCACATTTTGCATCACAATTACATCACTTAAAGACGACACTCTTACGCTATAAGGTTGTAAGCCACATAGATTTGCTATCTCAGTTTTAAATTTGACATTTGCGCGATAAAACGTGACAGCAAATAATGTGACTTTCTCAATACAGTGGCGTAAAAAATGTGTTGTACATACCAGTTGTACTACAAACACAGACACATCATTTATAGTAAACAAGCCAATAATAGTGACATCACACATAAATAACGTCAACGTTGTAAATTCTATTTCGTATACACGCGTCCTGTGTGTTCGTGTACTGGCAAAAGTTACACAATTTTTGAGATTCATTAGAGAAGCAGAAAAGTCAAACTAGAGTAAGCCGCTGCGCCTAAGTCTCACTCTAACTGTCAACCTCACTATCGTGGCTAGTTTCTCTTCACAAAAGTTCTCTTTGCAATAATTTGCTCTGATGCTATCATGTAGAATTTTACAGAGATCGCCAAAATGTCCAAGCGAGGGGGAAACAACTCTTAAATATCGTGTATCAGGATTTTTAAAAGTCGTTTCCCCCTCGTGTCCAAGTGTCACAAATAGAAAGCTCGAACGATTTTCAACGTAAACTCAAAAAACTGTTTTTTCAATCACAGATCTTGCGAGACCAATCGACTCAGAGTTGTTAGGATCAAGTAATTATATTTACGTGAGTCAGTGCAACTCATCGAAGCAAATTGGTAACTCACCATCTGAAAATGCCGTTTGTTCAAGGCATAACGGAATTTACGCCAATGATACATGCTATGTGAGTACACGTTACAATTTAGTTGCTAGAGAGCCTGTTGAAAATTTAAACGCATTCCAGAATTATGAAGGGTCGCCCTTACTTTGCACTACTGAAACGACATCATCAATGTGGACGCTACAGGGTATCCTTGGTTACCACGGTAATTGTGGCGAGCATCCAGAATCTGCTCCTTACACTTCAATACCGCATAAACTACTGAATTGGATTGTCAACACAATTGGCAACGAGGCAATAGTCGAAAAATCATAAAAAAAATTTAGTAAAAAGAAACAAAAAACAAATTGAAATTAAATCGAATTAAAATACTTCAAATGAATCCATCCAATTGTACAGACATGATTTTTAGTTATTCTATTTGAAATTATTCAACAAAGTGTTATACTTAAATGAGTAAGGTTTTAATTAATTTCTACTTAATCAATTTTACGCACTTGGTTACGTTATGTCCTCCGTTTATGGCATTTAATGACCATTTACTGAAGATGTTGATGTTATTATATAGGTTTATGATGAAACTGAAATGTTAAATATTAAAATAAAGTTAAAACAAGAAATGCTGTTTGTTTTTCTGAGAAACCATTGAGCTGAAATGACTTCTGGTTAATCCTTTGATGAAAAATATCCAGCTGTAACCACTGTAGCTGTTTTTGCTGTAGCGTCGACGATTTTTTTAAAGCTCTCGCTGCGCCGTCCGGCTGAGCGTTTCTGACCTATGTACTTGCTTTTTAAGATACGCCAAAAAATTGCGTAAGGTTTGTATGAAAGCTCAACTTGATAGAAATGGAAACGAATTGAAATGAATGAAATGACACGCTGTCCTATCCGGGAAATTTTCGATTTGCACCCCATGAAAGTTGGTAATTTTTATGAAGGACTTTTTCGATTTGTGTCCTATTGTCCTATTGTAAAACATTTTATCTCCTTTGGGGAAATTTTGTGTCCTACTAGGAAAGAACATTACACGTAAAAAATGTCATAGTATTGTGGAGAAATTCATTTGTCAGAATGACCCGAGTGTTGCCATTGCCATGAAGTATGTATGTATGTTTGTATTTAATACAATAATCACAGAAGGTTTTACACCTTCAGGTACACTCAAGTACGTTTTTCAGAGTGTAATGAAATTTTCGACATTAGAGGGAAATTTTTCGTCGAGTTCGAAAAGGGAAATTATGTTAATATGAAATGTTTAGTATACTCCAAGTTGTTTTTGAGACTTTTGGATTCCAAATTCGGAGCAAGGTTTTTTCGATATACCGGTATAAAGTCGAAAAAAATTTTCGCGGAGGTCATTTTTTCGATGAAATTTTGACTTTGAAAAATCGAATCTCAGCCAAATGACTAAAATTGATGAGGTAAAGTGTTTTAGAAACTTTGAATTATCTTAAATTTGGGAAAAATAGTAGTCGGAAAATATTTTGGAAAACTGCGATTTTCCTTTAACAACAACAAAAAGCTTGCACATAACCTAAATTTTTTGGGTTTTCCCCGATTTTCTCAAAACCCTACAGTGGGATGTTTTGGGAGTTTCGGGCGATGATAGACATCCCTCTTCCCTATCGAATCCCGTTCTATTTGCTTTTGTTCTAATTTTTGCAAGGTTGACATCGGATTTGACTAGCCTAATTGGAAAAATCCGTGAAAATCTGTCAAAAAACATAGAAGGGACCCGTACGTATCAGAATAGATGCGGCAAACAGAGTTGATGTTACGAAAAGACTGGAACGTATTTAAGTAAATGTTGCGTTCACATTAGACTGTATTGGAATTGCCCGTAGGGCAATTTTGAAAACCCGTCCGAAGTAACGGTGTAAAAAAATTCTCCGAACGCACAAATTGACCTCCAAAATAGAGAAAATGTCTCCTCAATTGTTGTCTACAACATGAGTAAAACTATTTTGTGGGCTAGGGCCGGCCTAGGGCCTTAAGTAGAGGCCTCTGAGACATACTTCCATAGACAAAAATGTTTCCCTCAATTTGCTCTGCAAAATAGCAAAAAACATTTTTTTATGTTAGGGCTGACCTTAGGACTGACATGAGGCCCACTTGAGCCCTAAGCACGGGCAAAAATTCACACATAAATTGTCGGCCGTGCCGAGATCTTTCAAACAAAAAAAGTTTTTGGAAATCGGAAGAGATTTACTCGAGTTATGTACAAAAAACACGTAGGGCCCTAACAAAGACTCTTTTTTAGTGCCCTAGCTAAGTCCAAAGGCTCAAATCTAAAAATGTTTCTTCCACAAATTGTCGGTCATGCCCAGATCTTCCAAACAAAAAAAAATTTATGAAAATCAGAAAAGATTTACTCGAGACATGTGCAAAAGACCAAAAACCACTTAAACGGCCCTAGCTCGGCGGCCCTTGGGCCGGCAGTGCCCAGATTCAATACCATAAAATATTTTTCGACCACCTTTCAGGAAAAAAAAGTTTTTGAAAATCGGTCAAGATTTACTCAAGTTATCGTGTTGACGGACAGACCGACAGACAGACCGACAGACCGACAATCCGACAGACGGACATTGTTTTTTTCGCTGATTTGTCATCTGGAGGCAATGAAAAAAGGTTTCCCCTTACTCCCGGGTTCGAATTCGCTATGTAACAAACGTGGTAGTAAACGCATCAGACCTACGTACTTCGTACGGGTCTAAACATTAAAGAAAATCCTCAAAAAATCCTTAGAAATTTTCAAAAAATCCTTGAAAACTTTTTGAGAATTTTTGGACCCGTACGAAGTAGAAAGGTCCTATACGTTTACTACGAACAATTTTATTGTAACATGGGGTAGATCGAGGTGGGAGGTGGGGGGATGCATCTATTAACGTCTAGAGATGACGAATCAGCAATAAAAAAAATGTCCGTCTGTCCGTCTGTCTGTCCGTCTCCACTTTTTTTTCCAAACGGCTCAACCGATCAGCCTAAACTTTATCCCTGAAAGGTACATGCCTCCCATGATTCAAGTTCGAAGATGAGCAAAATCGGCCAAGTGGTTCCGGAGATATGGTCGAGGAAGTGACCAAAAACATGGTTTTTCGAGGGTCGGTGAAACTTTTTTGCAAATATCTCAGCAAGTATAGCACGGAAATTCCTCATTTTGGTGTCAAATGAAAGCATTTGATGTCACAAAACTGGGAAAAAATTTTTGTATGAATCGGTACAGGGGTCTGGGCACTGGAACCAATGGAATGGACGAAATTGAGAATCTTGGCCATATACGAAAACAGTTTTTCGTCTATATTTCCTTAATTATGCAATATGAAGATTTACTGTCAAAGGCAAAGTTGTAGAGAATTAAATTTAAGCGAACACGTGTTTCAGGGTTTTGAAGAAATATGACCCAATCCTGGTATATGGCCACTTCCATAATTGAACAGGATGACCCATATTTCCAGAACTATGAGAGTTAGAAAGTTGGTTCCAAAGGCGAAGTTGTAGAGAATTATATTTAAGCGAACACGTGTTTCAGGGTTTTGTGGAGATATGGTCCAATCCTGGTGTATGGCTATGCCATGTATGATAATGCTGATTTGGGCTCCCAACAAAATGGCCGACACCCGCCATATTGGATTTTAGTAAAGTTGAAAGAATTCGGTAAAACATATAGTTGTAGAGGTAGTGTCATTAGTTATGAAATAGATTACCCGCCGAAAAGTGGAGGAGAGACGACGCAAGTCTTTATGCAGCTGCGCGCATGTAGACATTTACAAATTTCACTTCTGTCGGGTCTTTTAACATTGCTTTACGCTATTTTAAAAAGAGTTAAAGTAAAGAAAAATATAAGTTTAGAGCATTACTTTAAGAACTTTTTCATATGCTGTGGCTGTCGATGTTGATTTATTTTGAAACGTTACGGTTTTGGTCGTACGGTATAGCGTATAGCGTTTATGTTTTTTCGTAGTTTCAGCTCAAAGTATTACTTTGTTTATCACGTCTCACAGTAGGCTAATCCGTTATATTCATGTTCAAAAATCTATATCTCGTGATATATTCATAATTTAAATGTAAGAATTCTTAAAACGTGATTTAAGAATGTTCAAAAATGTCGGGAAAAATATTTGTGCATGTAGGCCGCAGATTAATAGTCGTAAAAGGTTGTTAGACAAAGTTACAGGTTTGATTTCTCCCCATACTCATAACCTCCAAAAAATATATTTTCCATATTTTCGTCAGAAACTTGTCAAAATCAGTTGTAAACGTTAAAGTAATTCATAATAAGTCGAAACGAGCCTAGTCCGACGAAAAAAAAGATGAATTTCTTGGTTGATTCTTCGATTTTCATACTGACTGTCTTTGAGTCTCAGAGCGCTGAATAACAATTCGCTTCAACCACTAGGAATTTCATCCCTTTTTCGTCGGACAAGGCTCGTTTCGACTTATTATGAATTACTTTAACGTTTACAACTGATTTCGACAAGATTCTGACGAAAATATGGAAAATATATTTTTTTGAGGTTATGTATGGGGAGAAATCAAACCTGTCTAACACCTTTGCGACTATTAATCTGCGGCCTACATGCACAAATATTTTTCCCGACATTTTTGAATATTCTTAAATCACGTTTTAAGAATTCTTACATTTAAATTGTGAATATTTCACGAGATATAGATTTTTGAACATGAATATAACGGATTAGCCTACTGTGGTCTTTTGTTTCTAAAATACCGACCGAAAAATTTTACTACACCGATAATACCGACTATAAAATAAAAATAACCGATTGGAAGTAACGACTGAAAACAGCAAATACCGACCGATACAAAACATGACCGGCTATATAATTAAAACACTGACCGAAAATTAAAACTACCGCAAAGAGGTGATCGACAGATTATTCGAATAACCGACAAGTGATCGACTGTTAAATTACAACAGCGACGCTAAATTTGAACTTACCGAACCTTAAATCGAAGTACCGGAAACAAATGATCGACAAGAAATTCAAAAATACCGACTGAAAATAAGTTTTTGTAGGTCGATTTTTGTCGGTCAAGCACATTAAACGGTCGATCGATAGAAATTTTTGTCGGTACCACATTTTTTTTGTCGATCTTTTGTCGGTAAATTATTATCGTTTTTTGTGTTTATTTTAGTCGGTAAAGTTGATTTTTTGTCGGTAATTTTGAATATCTGGACGGTAAATTGAAATGTTAGTCGATCGAATTGATTTTTTTTCGGTATTTCGATTTATTACACTTGGGCAAATTATTTTCCCGTTTGAATTTGCCAGATTTTCAGCACATCGAGATAATTAGGGATGAAAAATCTAATTTTAATTGTGATTTTCTAAAAAAAAGTGGTTTTCCACTTCATCACCTTCTCTGATCTGACATGTTTATTGTTGGACTCCCTTAAAAATTACAAAGAAATTGAATTTTACGTAACGAGCCCCCTGTAAGTAAAAGTAAATTGAAATTTTTAACGGATGAAATTAATGGGATAATATGCTAATGTAGGAGTTAAGCCTTTTCGTCGTTTATATCGGTGACATAATTTCTTTCCTCAATTGAAAATTACATAAAATCTAGTAAGAAGATGTGGTTTTCAAACCAGTTGCTTCTTTTTATTTCTAGACATAATTCCGATCATCATAAGATGACATGATTTAAAATTTAAATAGAGCAATTTAACAATTTCTTTTAACTTAGAAAAACTCGTTTATCCATTTCTTCTATACCTTCAAAGGCTATGTGAAAAATCGATCAATCACTTGTGCCGTTTTTATAATGGTTTAATAAAATAAAACTTATCCAATGATGTGCGATCACATACGCTCATAAGATGATTACGTATAACGAACGAGATCGAGAGTACATATTTGGTTTCCCTTTTCCTACCCGTTACGATCTTATCAATATTCCTATCAACCAGAGGTATATAAGATGATAAATTTTGCATTTATTGGTCAGAAGTGAAGTGTTTGAACTCTGAATTTGAGATTTGTGTCGCAAAAGTAAAAGAAAATTTTTGCTTTAAGCTATGCAGCGTGTTTTAGTAAGTTTTTCAACATTCTTAAGTATTTTGCTACACCGTCAAAATTTCGTTGCCCGGTAACAAAAAAAAAATCTTTTAGAGCAGCAACGTCATTCTTTTATTGAACACTAGCAATAAAATCATGATTTACGAGCATTTCTTTGCCGTTATGTAAACGAAATTTTTCATTCCCAACAATTTTAGGTTCTAATATTTTGCTCGTTCGCATATGGAACTTTGGCAACTGGAAAAAATGAAATTACGAACCACAAAAGGTCTATAGGATATGGCCATGGATTAGGTGTGGGTGAAAATCTAGCAATTGGTTCTGCTAGTTTAGGAGGAGGTCTCCTAATAGCACCTGAAATCGGTAAATCAGCAGCCCTTGGATATGCGTCAAGCTACGGTGGAATATATGGTGGGTCGCTTGCAGCATCAACTGGACCATTATATGCATCTTCTGCTATTGGTGGTTCATCTGCTTCGCTTGGACTTTCATCTTCTTCCCTTGGACTTTCATCTTCTTCCCTTGGACTTTCAACTCCTGCTGTTGCCGTGTCCGCTCCAATACAAACGGTTACTCGAAATATTATTCAAACAGTATCACAACCAGTTGCAGTACCTGTTGATCGTCCAGTGCCAGTAGATCGTCCTGTTCCCTATCCAGTTCATGTTGACAGACCAGTTGCTGTTCCAGTCGATCGTCCATATCCCGTTCCACAACCTTACCCAGTTACCGTTACAAAGTGATTAACAATTTCAATCATCGAACTAAACTCACGCAACTCAAAATCTTTTTATTCATTTAGACACGTTCCAGTACCAGTCGATCGCCCTGTACCTGTCGATCGTCCAGTGCCTGTAGATCGTCCCGTTCCGTATCCAGTTCATGTTGACAGACCAGTTGCCGTACCGGTCGATCGTCCATATCCAGTTCCACAGCCTTATCCTGTTACAGTCACAAAGTAAATTATATTTTACTAAATTCCAGGATTTGAATAACCAAATAATTTCATTTGATAGATCGGTACCCGTACCAGTTGATAGACCGGTAGATCGCCCAGTTCCATATCCAGTGCATGTCGATAGGCCAGTTGCAGTTCCCGTTGATCGTCCATATCCGGTTCCACAGCCTTATCCAGTACCCCAACCTTATGCTGTTCCAGCTCCTTCAGCTGCAATAGCCGTGTCGTCGGGAGTCATACCATCAGCAATATCAGGCGGAATTTCGTCAGGCGTATCGTTAGGATCATCTATTGCAGTCGCATCTTCGCCCAGCATATCTTATTCCGGTGGAAGTTCAGCAGGATTGTCACTTGGATCGATTGGTTTATCGTATGGTCATGGGTACGGATACGGAAGTTTGCATTCAGGCGCTTATTCGGGCGGTTATTCATCGATTGGTTCATCAGCTTTAAAAGTTATTCCAGCTCCATCATTGGGTTCAATTCACTCAGTTAAATATGGCTCAGGTTTTGGACATGGACACTTATCCAAATATTACTCAAGTCCTTTGATCATATCAAAATATGGATATTCTAAGTATCATTAGTTGTTTTTGTTGTCGCATTGCCGAAAGTGCAGATTTGCTTTTAGCTTTTATTAATAAAGTAAGACTAAAAAACGTAAAATTATTTTTATTGGAAGCAGACAATAAGCAAACAATCCAATGTTTTATGTTCTTTTATAACTATTAGAATTTCAAAGATCCATAGAAGATCCACCGAAGTACGTCTCAGACCATTCAAATCTAGAAATGGTTAAATCCAAGGATTCGGCCATTTTTCCTTAAGACCCTGAAACACGTGTTCTCTAAAATTGTATTCTCTACAACTTTACCTTTCTTACTCTCGTAGTTCTAAAGATATGTGCCATCCCTCCCAATTCTAGATGCGGTCATATCCCACGATTGGGGCATGATTTACCAAAACCCTTTATTCTCTTTATTCTCTACAACTTCCCCTTGGAAGCAACGTTCTGCCTTTCATAGTTCTAGAGATATGAGTCATCCCTCCCAATGCTAGAAGTGGTCATATCTCAGGTTTGGGCATTTTTGCCCAAAACCGTGAGACACGAGTTCTTTAAAATTTTATTCTTTACAATTTTCCCTTTAGAAGCATCTTGGTGACGGGAATTTTCCCCCAGGGAATTATCCCCCAGACAGAAAATATTGGGAATTATCACCCAGGGAATTATCGCCCAGGGAATTATCGCCCAGGAATTATCGCCCAGACAAATTGGGAATTATCACTCAGAGAATTATCACCCAGGAATTATCACCTGGGATGACATTCTCCTTGTACAAAATAGCATTTTCCTTATACAAATTGGACTCATCCAAGTGATATTTTCCTTGTACAAATTTACGGCTTTAAACTTGCTGGGTGATAATTCCTGGGTGATAATTCTCATTTGTCTGGGCGATAATTCCTGGGCGATAATTCCCTGGGTGATAATTCCAATTTTTTTCTGTCTGGGGGATAATTCCCTGGGGATAATACATGTCGCCCTAACTCTCATAGTTCCAGAGATGCGAGTCACCCCCCCCCCAATTCTAGAAGTGGTTTTATCCCAGGATTGGGCCATTTTTCCGTAAGACCCTAAAAAAGTTTCACCGACCCTCGAAAATCCGCGTTTTGGACACTTCTTCGACCATATCTCCGAAACTACTTGACAATTTTGCTCATCTTCGAACTTGAATCGTGGTAGGCATGTACCTTTCAGGGAAAAAAATTGGAGACGGACAGACAGAAGGCCATTTTTTTAAAGCTGATTCGTCATTTTTAGACGATAAAAAATGCATCCCGCCAACTCCCACCTCGATCTACCCCATGTTACAATAAAACTGTTCGTAGTAAACGTATAGGATCTTTGTACTTCGTACGGGCCCAAAAATGCGACTAAGCACGTCATCCGATCTAACACCAACGTTCCGTGTTACCAGTGGTCTACCTGAAATAAGGTTAGCGAGAGCTAGACGGCTGGAGTTCTTGCGCCAGTCGACGTGACTTGGAGTTTCATTTTGAAGAGACATGAAATCCTGGTGTGACGTGTACATTTAACATGAACTGCGTGTAATTCTGACGTAATAATTTCATAATGCCACACTTGTACGTTTCTGGTTTTCGTTTTGGTTTACCTGCTGCTAGAACTTTGTATGAAAAATAAAGCAGAGTTACGGTCACTTGAACTACGCAAGCTGAGACTAATTAGAGAAAAATTTGCATTGGCCGTTAAGTTTGTTTCACTTCTCCATTCCATTCGATTTCCAGTTCCATAGCTTTCACCTCTGTACGAAATAAGTCACGAGAGATAACTGAATCATAAAAGTGCGAAAATGTACCTTCAACAAACACGTTGTTAACAGGTTCAAAATTGCCATAGTCGGTTCTGTGGGCACGAACAGTGAGATACTGAGATTGACGATTAGAAGTCCCACGCAATAACCTCACTGGCTGGTGAATCATCAACTACAGCAGTGCAAAAGCATCTAGGCGCTTCGTCAACAAGTCAAACGCGAAGAAGGCACACGCGCATAACTCAATCTTATCGATGCGTATCACGATATGGATGCCATACAACAGAAGCATATTCGAGGTAGAAACGAACAATAGCAAAATACACACTCTTGAGAGCTTGTACGCTTCGAAAATCCTAAATCCATCATAAATCCTAGCTTAGAATATGTCTTTGCAATATATTTTGGACATGCTTTAAGAAAGTCAGTCCCACACCCATCAACACGTCCAAATCTCGAATTACTGCCACACGTTCTAACGGAACTGTACCAATCTTGTATCTGAATTTGATCCAACGAACGAGTGAGCGATATCACACGATATTTGCTAACTATGCGGTAGAAGCGTGAAACCAAAGATCAAGGCTGTTGAGATCACGCTGGAGCGCTATAGCGTCTCGAAGGGAGCGTACAATCCGACAGATTTTCAAATCATCTGCGAACAACAAATAAGTGGATGTCGATGAGAACACCGTTGTGACATCATCCATAAATAATACGAATAACAATGGGCCGAGATGACTACCTTGGGGAACTACAAATGTCACATGGAACGTACGCGAAGTCCGACCCGACATTTTAACGAGCGACCGGTCAAGTATGAATTCAGTCATCCGAAAAGGCTTGAAAGAACACCCATCAGGGATAATTTATGAATGAGCAACGAGCGTTTAACCCTATCAAAGGCTTTGCTAAAATCAGTGTAAATGACATCTAGTTGCACTCTCGACTCCATGACGTTGAGGGCGTGACTTGCAAAACCAACATGATTGGTCGACGTAGATTCAAAAAACTTCCCGAATGTTGACACACCATGATAGTTCTCGATGTTACCTCTAGCACCACTCTTGAAAATAGGCGTCAGATATAAAGTTTTCCACCTTGTAGGAAATTTTTCGGAGGAAAGTGAAAGATTGACAATTTCCTGAAGCGGAGTCGCTAAGGTTTGAGAACATGCTTTCAAGAAGAGAGCAGAAACACTGTCAGGTCATGCTCCCTTCGAGGTGTCAATATTTTGCAGATGATTAAGAGCGACGTCAAAACTTAGTTATTACGATCCGAGGTCAACGCACTTCCTAACTTCAGAAGCAGTAGTAGCATTCACAGCAGTATCCGGCACATAAACACTTTGGAAAAAGTCAGCAAAAAGTCCGTATAGGAACGTTTCGTTTTTTACTGGCGCAATACATCGTTCTCATGTCAGATTGGAAGCCCATACGAGTCGGAGTTAGAGTCTTTGTACCCTTTGCTAAATTAGGGTATTTGCGACAATCTCCACAACAAAGGTGGAAAGACTGACGGCTCTTCCTAAATGAAAAACAAAACTTCCAACAAAACTTTTGTTAGAATTTTTTCCTGAAACTTCTTAGTAGATTATGCACCGCTGTCCAGGATGCTCTATTTTGACGATTTGGAGGTTATTTCCCGAGCCGAAGGCGTGGGAAATAAGCCAAATCGTCAAAATAAACCATCCTGGACAGCGGTGCATATGCTATTTTATCTGCCGAGAAAAGATATATCGAAAAAAACAATTTTGCCCTAGGGAGAAAAATGCGAGATTATCGTTCTAGGCAGATAAAAATAATTACTCACCCCTCATTCTAGTAATTCAAGGCTATTCGTTTCGTTGCGTTGGTAACATTTAGTTCCAATAATCCTTTCCTGAAACAAATAAATATCCAACAATAACACTTAAGTCGTACACGTCCGCTCCTTGTTCCATTTCTTGCTTTTAAATTGAGTCAAGAAATTTTTAAATTTCTTTCACATTCACATATTGTCTCACATTATGCAATTCTTAAAATAAAATTCAATGTTATTTAGCAAAATAGTCTTCCATGAACCTTCCCATAAGTCATTAGTAGTCAAAATGCATAATATCTGAGTATGTGGAATACATAAAACATTATGTGTTGCCAGTTGCTTAAGGTGGATGCAAGAGTGCTTGACCGTTCAGCATCGCACCCTGACAGCATGGCATAAGGTTTAACCAAACCGTTTGTTATAGTTTTCTAAAATACAGTCAAAAAATTTGGACAATGAAAGCCTAATTATGGTTGTCACGTGCACACCGGTAACAGGTACCACAATCCACCCTTTTAGTGCGTCAGCGGCTTATGTCACAATATAATGTAGTGCACACATAAGCTGTCAAACTAAATGATATTCGAAGTTTTTTTTGCCAATGACTGATGATTGGTACTGGATGCCGAAATGCTGCTTTGTTCTAAATATTCTCCATGGCACAACTGTTCTAGATGTGTTAGCGTCTGAAGCGTCATGTCAATGACAAAATAATTCCATCGTACAGTAAATGTGAGTATGATATTAATACTTGCTTGACAACTTAAGCATCGTATCATGAAAATCACTATACTTTGATTATACTTAGCCGTTGACGCACATAAGGTATGCATTGTCTCGAGTCTAAATGATGTAGTGTAATCCACGCGTTTAGTGCGACGTCGGCTTATGTCAAAGTATATGAAACACATGGTGAAATTCACAATGAAATATTGTATACTTTGAAATAAGCCGTAACCGCACTAAAGGCGTGAGTTTCGAAGAATGATTTGTTTTTATGAAGAAGATATTCGTTCCACAAGTGAATAAAAATTAAAAGTAAAAAAACACGCCTTGAAGGTTTGTTGTTAGAGAGTAAATTTGAGTACTGAAAAATACTGAGAAAAGCTACAAATGCGAAAAGCAAAAGAAAAAAAAAAATTGATCTGATAAAGTTAGTCATGCATAATCCACGCCATTAGTACGACGTAGGCTTATGTCAAAGTACACGAAATTTCATGACGAATTTTATAATCTGTCAAGCGATGAAAAATAGTGTGCTTGTGAGATCATGCACTTCGTCATGTATACTTTGACATAAGCCGACGTCGCACAAATCGCGTGAATTCTTGTGGAAGGTCTACTCCCCGCTCGGCGACGCCTCTAAACAATTTTCATTGAATTTTTTTATAAATTCCTTCAGAAACTTCTTTTGCTGCATACTATACCGTCCGTTTTCGACGGTTGCTCTCCCTGCTGCACATGAGGAACTTTTGTGATTTTTGGAAATTTTTTCAGGAAGACCAACAATGGGCGGCTGCTTGAAACGAAGCAGCAAAAAATTAGTTAACAAATCTTCAAAAAATTCGATAAAATTGTTCAGGGCATAGAATTGGTGTACAAGTAAGAAAAATTACACAAAACTTTTAGTCTCTTCTATAGAGTTTCGGTCATATAAGGGAGTGAGAAATGTGAACGATTGTGACGACGCCGACGAAAATCCTCCCTCAGATATTAGAAAATCCAATACAAAATAGAAAATCCTTTGTCAACGAAACTTATGATTATCTGCCCCTCGGACGACGCGACGTATCCAAGTTATATTATTGGAGTGAAAGTGTAAGTGAAGATCCCTATGGTTTTTAAATTAAAATAAGTGGAACGCTTCATAGCGTCTAGCGCCACTCGGTCCACTGCTAGTACACGTACCGTATAAAATATGTTTTCTTATTGTTTTGTTATTGATCGCCATAATTTGTTTCGATAGCTGAGCTAATATGTTTGTATCTCATAAAATTGAAGTCAGTTCTCTGTGTTCTTGCAATAAACGAAGTGAACAAATTGTCAGAAGAATTTATTTTGCAGTCAGTACGAAAAGCAATATGTCGCATTTCATAAAGACTCTTATGCTAACGGTGAGGAAGGTTGATCTTATTTTTGCATTCACGGATATCAAACGACTATTTACGCAGAGCTTCATCGTTTTAACATCGGCATCAGCATTCTTCAATCCACTTCTCACGACAACAACGGTGCCAACGCATATCAGTGACTTTCGCAGTCTACCTAGAAGTGACTCACGTGCTAACAAGCCAGATGTTTTTCCAGGGTTTGATTTCCTTGAGAAATCAACGACAGAGCGGCCAAGGACTCCTCTCGACTTCTACACTAAAGTTATTGGGGGTATAGTCAGTCATGGTCGACAGGCATATGAACGAATTGTAAATAATGTCCAAAAATTTGAAATCAACGCACGTGCTAACTTAAACCGACATTCTGAGACCCTCAAACCAAATCCAACTCTTTTAATTGCTGAAAAACTAAAACCATTGAAAGAACAAAATTGGTCAAAGAAATACTTTTCCGCAATTCTAACAGCCACGGCATTGAACAAACTTCGCAATGCATCTGATCCTGAGTATTTGAGCAAAGCTATTGGCACATCCGCAACACACGTTAATCACGATGTCATGAAATTGCATCAAATTAACAACACAACAGACAGTCAAAATTATACGAACACCAAGCCTATGACTTTTGATGTTAAGTTTTACAATCGCAATAAAACGAACCCACGATCAGGATTTCGATATGCATTCATAAAATATGTGAATACCGGCGCAAATGAGTCAACATCAGAGCAGTCTGATTCATCAAAAGATTCTTTGGGTGAGGTTAATGCAGAGAATAATAACACAATGGGTGCCGTAGACGTTGGTTTTAATATTGAAAGAAAGGATGAGCAGAACGATATTGATGACATTGAAGACACCGATGAAGAAAATGGTGACGATGACCCAAGCAATTTCGGGATTTTTATTTTGGAAATTTTCGGTACAATTGCTGGATTAACTTGGGGTGCGCTTTCGCAGATTCAGAACTTATTTATGCAAAATAGGAGGTCAGAGTAAATGAGTCGAAGAATTGTTATTTCATTGATTTTTTGTAAACGAAGTGAAGAAAGGGTTTCCTCGACTAGAACTCTGTTCTTAAAATTATATAAGATTCAAATGAACAATTGAGTGCGAATTTATTCGATATTGTCTAAGTTTTAACATTACATTACATTGGACTCTGCGGAAGCATTACGTGGGGAAACAATTTTGTGATAAGAGCCAAGCTCACGTGTGCTTTTTTAAGCAACAAGGTTTGGAAACTGTTGTTTTTACGAGTGTAGAGTCTGCATATCCCAGCTGAATGCAACTACACGAGGAGTTCACAGCGTTTCTGAGGTAACGGAATGTAGCAGGGTGGTCCAATGTAAAATATTTTATTTCCTACCCATACGAAAATTGAATCTTACATAAAAATTTACGAAAAGTGTACCACCACCATGAAAAGGATCATTTTTGCAGGGAACATAATGCTATGTCATGCTCAACTTTCGTATGGGGTAGTTAGTAAACAGTTTTATATTGTACGCGAGGTTATTTCATAGATTAAGTGCTTCTGTATAATAACACTTAACCGTCCCTTATTTTATGCACAACTGTCTAGGGAGTTAATTTTTTATCCGTCTTGGGAAATTCTTTTACCTGATACATCCGAAAGTTGATCATTACATGTCAATATGCCCCCTGCGAAAATGGTCCATTACATGATGGCTAATTTTTTTTATACATTTTTATGTAAAATTCAACTTTCGCATAGGCGGGCAATAAAACATTATATATTGGACCCTTCTATGTAATTCATTAATTGCGAAACAATTATGTGAACTAGCAAAATCACTCATTTATTTTGAACAACTCGCTTTGGAAACTGTAATTTTGACTCGCCTTCGGCTCGATATGCAAACTCTACACTCGTCAAAACAACAGTTTCCAAAGTTTGTTGCTCAAAAAAGACTCGTCAGCGTGGCTCCTAATACAGAATTGTGTCCTCATGTAATGAATTACTTTCGCAGTGTCCAATTGTAACGTACTACAAAAAAAATTATGACGCCAACGAGGTGCGAAACCGTGAACGCAAGTGTAACAGCAAATGTCATTAACCGAGCGTTCACCGAATCGTCTAGCATACAAGCGAATTGCTAATTGTACTGCCTTCACTAACGTGACTTGATTTGAGAAGTACATAAAATGCACACAAAGCAGGCGTATGTACAGAGATTTGATTTGAATACTTTTACTCTCATTTACTTTTTGCTGAATGAAATTGTAAAAAACTGAATTTAATGTTGAAAGTTTTTTGCATTCTTTTTATATCAGGAGGCTACCGTCGCGTCGGTTGGTTGTGTCACAAATATTACAAAAATGTGAAATTTTGATTTCTCGGAGTTTTTACAGATTTTGATTCAAGCTCGCGCGTTTGTGTTCATATCCACCCTATATACTATTATGTGTGAGAGCGTATTGGTGTCGAGTTATGAACAATGTATTGTTGACAATGAATATTGTTTAATGCAACTGTCAAGCTTACAACACATACTCTTGCGTATAGTAAAACGTTATACTATACACTATGAAGTATTTAACTGGTTCTGTACTAACACTGAGTAAGCCCTCATGTACGTATACATCTCGAAGTAGTATTGTAATGTAATATTGCATACTTTTGATTTTCATGAAAAAAGCGTTAAATGTAAAGTTTTGTTCGTCTGACCTAGTGAGGTAAATGACTATTTCTACACTATACCCGCCGAGTGAATACAGACAAATATATTTTGTCTATCTAGAACGATAATCTCGATCTTATCCCTCTGGGGCAAATTTACTTACCTCGATAAATCTGTTCTCGATAGAGAAAATATTATTATATAGTATAGTACAAGTCAAAATAACAATTTTGTGAAGTATGCACCTCTCTCTACCATTATAGCCTTCTCGCTGATATTGACAATTTTTTTATGAACAGCAAACCTTACGGAAAAAATTACGAACAATACAAGTTATAGGCTTACGTTATAAGTTAACGTTTCCAAGTTTTAAATTTTTATGAGTTCTAAGTTGTAAGTTATGAGGTATAAATATTTATAGGTTATAAGTTAACATTTTAAGTTATAAGTTTTGAAAGTGATCAGTACTGTTTCAGATCGGTTTTCAAACTGATCAGTACTGATACGTATCAGATTTAAAACTGATCAGTACTGATCCTGATCAGTTTGGAAACTGATCAGTACTGATTCGTATCCAGTTTTGAAACTGATCAGTAATGATCCCTATCAGTTCTGAAATTGATCAGTACTCTTCAGTATCACTTTTGAAACTGATCAATTTCAAAACTGATCTAAATCACTACTGATTAGCTTCAAAGCTTATGACTTGTAGGTTATAGCTTATACAAATTTATAACTTAAAGCGGAAACTTAAAACTTATAAAAATTTATAACTCATAACTTACAACTTATAGCTCATAAAAATAACTTAAAGCGTAAACTTATGACGTAGACTTATAACTTATAACGTAGGCCTATAACTGGTAACTATATGTACATGTATAGCGATAAGCGTGCGATGCGAATAAATCGCGTCAGGTTGGTTTGAAGGCTCAACTTAGCAAAATTATTTTTATTTCTGTCAAGTTCAGTTTTCGAACAAACCTCCGCCATAGTGTGATGTTGAATCATTGAATCTAGTGAGAATCGGCGTGTTATAAACATTCCCGAAATAAAGGAGTTTGTGTTCCTAAAGCTCAAATATTTTCTTCCCGTTCTTTTCATTTTTTTTCTCTTTTATAATTTTACACCTTTTATAGACGTTTTTTGTATATTTGGGAATATTACGACGAGGGGAGACCCTGCAGAATATAAGCGAAAACTGAGGTTGTTTGTTTTTGCAAAAGAACTGAAATATATATTCTTTTTTGAATACAAATTGTTTTATTATCACTGAAACTCGCCCAAAAAAATATACACAAATATATATACAAATATATTTCATGAGAAGGTATATCTATAAATGTGTATTAGTGGTATCCAAACTAAATGTCGAAATATTTGGGGACCCATGTGATTTTAAACACCCCTAATGTATATGTTACTCCTGATATTGCTCCACAGTTGCGCTTTCTTTAATGTATCGTAAAAAACCTATTTTCCACGATGCATTTTCGAAGTAAATGCACTGCAAAACATGAGCAAAGACCCGTACGTATCAGACTAGATTTGACAAACAGAATAGCTGCGGCAAACAAAGTAGATGTTGCAAAAAGACTCGAACGCATCTAAATATAGAAACGAGAAAAACAATCCAATGTTTTATATTTTTTCATAACTATCAGAATTTTCCACAGAAATTACCCAAGGTAATGTCAAAGGCCCTACCGAAGTACTTCTGAGACCATTGTTTTTGAAGGCCGTAGTAGTTTCTCCAAAAAATCCTGAAAGCGTTTCCTCTAAAATGTAATTCTATACAATTTTGCCTTTGGAAGCAATGTTCTAATAGCCATAGTTCTAGAGGTATGAGTCATCCCTCCCAATTCTAAACGCGGTCATATCCCAGGATTAGGCCATTTTTATCCAAAACCCTGAGACACGTGTTTTCTAAAACTTTATTCTCTATAACTTTGCCTTTGGAAGCAAATTTCTACCTCTCACATTTTTGGAGATATGGGTCATCTCTCCCAATTCTAAAAGTGATCATATCCCAGAATTGGGGCATTTTTATCCAAAACCCTGAGACACGTATTCCCTTAAATTTTATTCTCTACAACTTTGCCTTTGACAGTAGATCCCCATGTTGAATAGTTTAAGAAATATAGACGAAAAACTCAATTTCGTTCATTCCATTGGTCCCAGTGCCTTTTCCCCGGACCCGATTCCCACAAATTTTTTTTTCCCAGTTGTGACATCAAATGCTTTCATTTGACACCAGAATGAGCTATTTCCGTGCCATACTTGCTGAGATATTTGCGAAAAAGTTTCACCGACCCTCGAAAATTTCATGTGCAACCTTAACTTCTTCGCTCGAACTTGAATCATTGGAGGCATGTACCTTTTAGTTTAGGGTGAACGGTTGAGCGGTTTGGAAAAAAAGTGGAGACGGACAGACGGACATTTTTTATTGCTAATTCGTCATATTTAGACGATAATAAATGTATCCCCCCAACTTCCGTCTCGATCTCCCCCATGTTACATTAAAATTGTTTGTAGTAAACGTATAGGACCTTTGTACTTCGTACGGGTCCAATAATTGGTCCTGTACAAACAACTAAATTAAATTCCAAACAGGAAGGTCATATCGCTGTTGCATGATGGAGATGAACATGTAGAGGAGATGTTAAAGTTCAATGACTGCACTACATTTGAAATTAAAATGTTAAAAATTTCGCCGGACATAGAACGCAAGACCTCATGTATAACAATTACACGCTCTGCGAATTATGTTCTCTACAATATACACTTGCGATTTTCATTAAAGATTCAATTCAATCAATATGCAGAGACTCAACTTCATATTTTAAACACACTGCTTGAGCAATCAATCGAAATTGTTTATGTGGCTCTTCGTGATTGTGCTCATTGCACAATACGACAAAACCTTGTGTCTAACTCATTGTTCAAACTGAATTTCGAGGAGAAAACAACAATGACAAATCGTGCTCACCATTGGAATGTGATCGTTTTTCGATCGTTGTAGAATTTGCTCTGAAATTTTGCGTATTTCTGCCGTAATTTGCATAAGAAACTTAGTGATGACATTTTGAGAGAGAATTTCATATATTTTCTCTCTCAAAATGACGTCACTAAGTTTCTTATGCAAATTACGGCAGATTTGACGGTCTATTCGCCATTTGTCTGTTATTTGATCCTTATTTCAACGCCTTTATACATTTATCATCTTTTACAATTGTTCTTCAATGGAAAAAGTGACCGTTGCATAAGGCCGTAGATTTAATCAAGCAAATAGACTCTGTCCCGTGAGACGCAAAATTTTAGACAACTTGTTAGACAAGTCTATTTATTACAAATGAGTTAGAAGTTGCAATGAATCCTTTTGAATATTTCTAAATTCAATATTTTTTTGCGGCTAAAACTTTACTCCAATGTGAGAATAAGCTAAATTCAAGTTTATTTGTTTTTACTACCAAATATTTATTGATTTGGAAAAGTTCAAAAAACTCCGAAAATACAGAGAATGAACTTTACAAAGTAATGTGTTGACATAATTTCATTAAAATAGTTAATTTCATTACGAGGGCAGCAAAGAGAAAATTCTTTCAACGAGAGCTTAAGTTTGCAAAAAATGGAGAAAAAAATAGCTTGGAAAATGTAGTCAGAGTGCAAGGAGTGCCGCTGTTTACTGAGAACTCTATGACCGACGTATAGTCTATCAATTCTGCGTATTTTCTCTACATTAGAAATTCAGTCCCAGAAACTTACCTTTACATGAAAGCGATGTTGCATCTTCACACTAAAGATGAAGAGTAGCAGCTTCAAGGTATCATGGGCGCGCTGTAGCAATGCGTCCGTGACGCAAGTCCACATACGAATAAAAAGTTAGGAAAACATTTTTTTCGTAGACTGCGGAACCATATATGGGTCATTCCAGCGTTACCTACATTAAACTCTAGACGTCTCTCATAAACCACCACAGCAGCTGCAAAGTTTTTATGTTACACAATATTGTTGTAAGGGGCGATCTTGATTATGTCTCTTGTAAATTTTTTGGACGACTACAAAATTTTCAAGATATCTGAGAAACAAAGTCGAATGTTATGTAAGGAACGCTGGAATGGCCTATATAGAGCTGAGCTTTGACTTCCCTCCCTTGCGACGCACCCCCGGAAGATATTTTTACAAGATTCTATGGAAAATTCTATGGCGAAGTGTCTTTTCACTCATTAAAATCGGTTCAATGGATCCGCAGATATGACCTTTAGAAAATGATCATTTCCGATAACTTTATAACGCCATATGAGATTTTAAAAAAGGGGGGTACCGGCCTCGTTTGGGCGCCAGGGCTCTTAGAAAGCGTCATACAAAGCCCAAATGTATGTGTTCCTGTGTGCAATGTGTATGGTATCTTTTTTATAAGATTTTGTGGATCATTTTCGCCCATGGAAGTAGTAGCCGCCGCGCTTCGGTTTATCGGCGGCTGCGTTTTGAAAAAAATTCTATGTATAATTCGTCCAAAACAATTTTCCAACTTCCAAAAGAAACCATTTTTAAAAGGGAAAAGTGACGCAAGTCCTCGTCCCTTCTTCCAAAACAACTGATTTCAATTTGGGTGAAGCTTACAGCTTCGAAACGCAAAAAGTTCTTTTGAAATATTTTCGCATTTGATTTAAAAATGCGTCACAAATGCCGGACCCTCCCAACGTAATAATTTTTCTGTGCTTTCAGATTTCACACTCCAAAAATTTAGCTTTGTGTGGAGTACGGGTTGCCAAATTTTTGGAGTTTGAAATCTGAAAGCGCAGAAAAACTATTACGTTGGGAGGGCCCAGCATTTGTGACGCTTTTTTTAAATCAAATGTGAATATATTTCAGAAGCTGCAAGCGTCACCCAAATTGATATCAGTTGTTTTGGAAGAAGGGACGGGACTTGCGTCACATTTCCCTTTTAAAGAGGCATTTTGTTGTGATCGTAGACTTCATGGGAATGAACAAAAACCATATTCGCGATGAGAAATTAGGTATTTTCGCAAGTCGAATGTGAAGATGTTAAAGTCTATCATTCGTGTGGAAGAAGACTGACTTTGCCGCTCTTTTTCATCCCGTCAAGTAGATAACATTGACGACGTTCTTTTATAAACCTGTATAGAGTATAAGATATTAAATTATATCTTATTTATTCATTAACTATACATACAGATTATATATAGAATATAAAATAATTTTTGTATGTGCTGAAAGACCGGTATATCGATCGGTGTCGATGGCAGAGGCAACAATAAAATATCGTCATAAACATCGGCTACCTCTTTAAAAGATATCAAAACGTTATTGGTTTGAAGTTCAAGAATTTAGTTCGCTGAGGCTTGTGAACTACTTAGTTCGTTCATTGAAGCGATAGAGAGAAATTTCGTATAAAAACGTTTCAAATATTGTTCAGTGAATGTGTACCACTTTCTTTCATCATTTCTGAGGGAAAGAAGTAGTTTTTTCTTCGTTCGCAAATAGTGTCGTTTGGTTCAAAAACATTTTCCGACAAAAAATTGGATTTTTGAATTTTTTTCGCTTGAAAATCTAAAAAATTATCTACTTAATGTCGTCATGGAAAATAAAATAATTTCTACAAGAAACGTAATTTCAATAATCATTTTTGGAGTAGCAGCATTCGCTTCACAGGTATGTCGAACTCGTATGATAATTTTTTAATTATGGAAATAAATACGATAATTAGAAGACGCGGGTATTTCCTGATTAATCAGAAATGTTCATTCTGTCAAATATTTACTTAAGACATTTAGTTCTTTTGTAGAATCTTATAAAGATGTTGGTATGAAGAGAGGGTCTTTTGATCAGGGGAACCGTATCATTTTGTATGGGAGTAAAAATGTAACCTAAGGAAAATGCTAGGCCACTCAATTTGCTAAAATGAAATTAAAATCCGGAACGCAACGGAAGAATTTTGTGTTATTTCTTTCTGAAATATGTGTAAAAAATAATTATTATAATTATAATATATTTGTTGCAAACATAATATGATTGGTGCAAACATAATAGTTGACATAAGTTGGGTGTGCCAAAAATTTGTATTTTCCGCAGTTCTACATTTAATTTTAACATTCTCTTTTCGAATCGACGCCAACATCATTCCTAACAAAAATTAATTTTCACATTTTATTGGCGCGTTTTGCTAAATTTGCAACTAATGTCTAAGTCACATTAGCTGTCAACATTCACACGCACTTATTTGATATCGTAAGAGGGATGAGGTGACTTGTCATGTCTGTTTGATTAAACATCTCTTATCTTCTCACGTATTTAAATGAGCGCGTCTGAATCTTGACAGCTAATGTCAACTTAGATATTAGTTGCATATTTAGTGAAACGCTCAATAAAATAAAATGAGTTAATGAAAACGTCAAAACTGCATTTAACTTCATTTAACTTCATTGTGCATAGCATTCAGTTCAACGTGAAGTTAGATGCGAATTTGATATTTTTATATTTCTCATTTTGTCAGGGGGTGACAGTCCTCTGTTCTGAACCTTGCAAATGCTATTCAGAGTGAACTTAGCTGCAGTTGGGATCGTAGCTTACTTCATTACAAAGATATCAGCTGATCTGATTCACAAATATACAAAAATCAGCTGACTTCATTGATAAATTCAAAAAATCAGCTGATTTGTTTGTAGTGAAGTTAGCTACGATCGCAACCGCAGCTTACTTCACTCTGAATAGCATTTGCACGTTTCAGAACAAAGGACTGTCACCTCCCTGCATTTTGTTGGACTGGAAAGCCATCAGACGAATAGTAAAGCGAATGCTGATATTTGATATTTGGAAGTGGAAAAAGTGTTGCAGTCTCTGCCCCTTCAAACAAGACTATTATATTTTTCAGGTACCTTTCAAATGATCAGATGGTACTGTTGACCTGTGTATCCAAAAATTTTTCTTTTACTTTCCAAGATTTGAAGACTTCGAGACAAAAACAAGATAAAGCAATTGAAACTGAACCTGCTCCCATGTATAATATATGAGAGTACGTTCACTTTCAATTGTTTTATTTTGTTTTTCTCCCGAAGTCTTCATTTACTTGTTGGAAAAGCGTTTTTTTAGATTTATCAGCTTGGGACGATCCGAGGATTCGGATCTCAGAACACAGATCTAGTAATCCTTTGTTCTCTGTCCCCTTCATCATCATATAAATCAAATAAACCGTCTAGTCTCAGCCAAGTACCTGCGCCTCAGTTGAAAGAATTTGGGACAATCACAAATAATATGTAACCTTGTTTCCTCTCCTGATCCACAGGTGCAATCGGACGTGTCCGAGAGCCCCATCTTCCTAAGATGACTCTTTAGGCCGCAGTGTCCAGTAATCGCCCCAACTATCCTGCTGATACAATTCCTCAGTATGCCGATTAGTGCCTTGGACCATTTTTCATTGGGTTTCGGGAAGAAGTGTTCCGTGTGTACACTCCTCTCATAGGCCCTCCAGCGCTCGGCGTGCTGATCTTTCCTCCAGTTTCTAAGTACTCTTACACAGAGTGCCTGAGGTATTGGGATTTGCGGATCAGGTCCGTACACTGGCGCCGAAGAGCCCACTCTGGCCAACTCATCAGCCATCTCATTACCGTGAATTCCAGAGTGGCCTGGTACCCAAACAAAAGTAATCCGGTTACTCCGGCTCATATCGTTTAGGTAATCTTTACACTCCTTCACTATCTTGGATGTCACCATCGGTGATGCCAGCGCGTTAAGCATGGACTCACTGTCCGAGCAGACGTAAATCGCCCGGCCATGAGTGTCTTTCGGCAACATTTCTCTGACTCCAAGGAGTAAGCAAAGGTTTCAGTCTGAAAGACACTAGCATGAATGCCGAGGCTTTGCCAAGTGCCGGTCTCAGTCTCTGGGATGAACACCCCAACTCCCGAGCTTTCAGCTGACTTGGATCCATCCGTGTATCTAAGGGGTCATTCATAAAGGATGTTACGTTTGCTATAAAAATGAGTATCCATAAAAAGGTAATAACTCAGTCAGGACAGCAAATTCTGTTTATAGAACTTTGGCTACCCCCCCC
>WJQU01002352.1:0-25000 GCA_029228625.1 Pseudolycoriella hygida | reverse complement strand
GGATTTATTTACAGGCTACAGTCTACGATATAACTGTTGACGCATTGTAGTACATTTCTTCTGTGGAACGATTTGGATATATAAACTAGCTTCAAGTCGTTGAAATCCATTAACATTAACAAAAAACCTTGTTCTTTTTTCAGGAAGAAGTGTTCAACCTCCTATTTATTCGCAAAAACGAAAAGAAACCTAGCGTTTTTTGTTTGTACTGTGCGATTAAAGAAAATCCTTCGCTGTCCGGTTATAAATGTTTGGAAGAATATGAAATGGATACTTTGGAGGACATGTACGATTCATTTAAATTTCATAGTCCACCTCCACCTGTATTACCACCGGCACTGCCATCACAACATGATAGTGATAGTGTCATTGATGTATCATTTGATATGCCATTAGATGTATCATTATTAGATTTTGATTTGGACGTCTTGAACAATTTTTTATAGATCGCATTAATAATGAAAACAATTTTTCAAACGAAATCCCAATTATTGGTTAAATATTTGTATTTGTGTAACTGTCTTTAATTTTCAGTTAAATTGTTATATGCAACGAAAAAGGTGTCGTAATAAAATTTGTAAACTGAAAATAGTTAAATGAAACTAAGTGTTCGTTTTCGCCTTCTTTTTTCTTTTATTTTTATTTTTGAACGTTTGTGGCAAAATTGAAAGTTAAAACCACCACAAAAATGTTTATGAAAAAAACTGTTAGTACTGGATGCAAATCTCTTCACTGTGGGTGAAATGGCACAGGGTGCCAACGTCTTTATTACAATGCGCGTAAACAGCACACGGTGCAAATAGCGTCCGTCATTAAAAAACCGTTTAAGTAAAATAAAATCAACTAAATTGTGTGTAGGTATAATTCATCTATAGTATAATCTCCATCTATAGTATAATTCACACACGGATCGTATTATACCTTCCAAGGCTTACCCTAATGTCATTGTCGGGTATCTTATCATCATTTTCAATTTTGAATTTATCTTTGTTTGCTTGCGGATGTGGCCATATATTCGTGATGCTGCACCTACACTATACTCTTGGGGCGATCCCTCATCCGGTTGCCGGGCCGGCATCCTATGCGCCGTCGGTGTTACATCATTCGTGATCTGGTAAGATTTGTTATGCACGCTGTGATTCACTGTGTATCATAGTCTGCTCCCCGGTCTGGAGTCACTTATTTAGTTTTGCCAAATCAAATTCACAGCACAGTCGACTTTCGCAGGCCCGAAAAACAGTGGGAAGGTGAGCCCACTGCTGGTAATAGGGAGATGTATCCCTACCGGTGCATTTCGTGCAAATTGAAGTGTAAGTCACACAAGGATAGAATTTGTTTGAAATTATAATGCGTTTCACAAATTAAATATCGCGCAGACCCGTAAAGCTTACTTTCGAAGCGGATCATTATTTTAATTAAGTAGATTTGAATTGGTCGTTTTAAAGATTTTCAATGCAGAAACAATACCATCCCATCCAAACTTATTGGCACTTTTTTGGACTAATATCAAACCAGAGTTTCCATTGCATTGAAACTTGGCGCACCCTTTGTCGTCCCCACGTTAGTCTGTCGCTGCGACTCCTCCAGCGCAGAAAGGCTGAGTCGAAACTCTGAACTGAACAACATTAAGACTTATCAGCTAAACAGCAAAAGACTTATCATCTATAAATGTTCACGCTACTTTAGAATCGTCGGGCGTTGACTCTTGTCCGATTTTCGAACGGTCGCTACTTAATGTGGGATGCTAGTTGTGGCCCTAGCCTCCAGTCACCTCAACATTTCCACCAATTGTGTGCCAGTTTTCTTCGAGAACTAAGTACAACAAATACACCGAGCTCAAATATGGCAATTCATTTTCAATACAGAAAACCTCGACCGTTGATTTATTGAATAAAATTGGACACAAACCCCCGGTGCGTAGCGCTCTGATGAATTCTTCTTCCAACAGACGTTTCCATTTGGACTACGTTATTCAAACGCGGGACAAACGAAAACTACCTTCAAGGTTCTTCGGATTACGCATTTTATTACGACGACACGTGATTCACTTAAAATTATTCACAGTTCAAATAATTTATTTAATTTGTTTAACTTAATTTCTACGCTCGATCTTTTCCTCTTTTTGTTGATTGGCGAAAGATAAAAATACTTGCTCTAGACTTGTCTGACTCAAGGAGTAATCTTCGATGTGAAACATACTCTTTGCCTCTTCCATTAAACGAAACATTGTGGACCACTTCAAGTCCGATTTCGGAATGAAATACGTCAGTAGTCCCATGAATTCTTCCCTGTAGCAGTAAGAGAAATTTGAGAGAGAAATTATGATTCACTTAGAGCCTCTGTCTTACTTGAGTTCTGCTCCAATAAATTTTTCCTTAACAAAATTTTTTACATCAACTAATGTTTGTTCTAAAGAAGTAGGTGAACTTAAATGAAAGGACCCAAGGAATCTAGAACGATTATAAGTAGAAATTATTCGGAATCTGACTTGAATTATTCTTCATTGCTGGTAACACTTACTCATTCGTTTCTGTATTCCGTGAAATGTCTTTTTTGATTTTAATTGTTAGGCTGAACCCTTTAGAGAATTTATTTTTCAAATGTTGCACCGATCCCAGACACTTAAATTCGCCATTTACCATTATTGCTAGTCGAGTGCACAATGCCTCGCATTCATCCATAAGGTGAGACGTTAACACAATGGATTTGCCTGTGCTACGAACTTTTGAAACCATATCCCACAATTGTCGCTTGGCACCCGGATCCATTCCTGCAACGAAAACAAATTCTAACGATGCTTTGCGAATTTTGCTGTCATTTCAACCTGTGGTTGGCTCGTCAAAATAAACGATTGATGGATTTCCGATTAGTGCCACTGCAACCGACAGCTTTCTTTTATTTCCACCACTGTACTCTAAAATAAAGCAATTTCTAGATTTCAATTTACACAGATTTCACTACCCAACACGTATTTTGTAGCAATAAAAAGAATTGTTGTGGTCGATACAGTTTTCATCGTAGATTCAAAATGTGTTTTCAAAAGTCGTTTACTACACTTCTTATTGCGTAGAAATCACAATAACGTTATTCGAAACACATGTAAGTATTTGCTTATGCTCATGCTTTACTTGCTCGCACTATACCTCTTGATTTTAGCTCATGCTTTCGCTTTTGCTTGGAGCAAATGCTCATGATGATGGCAAAGACGGGTAAAATATGAGGAAAGATGCGATTTCTACGCAATAAGAAGTGGTAAACGACTATTTAAAACACATTTTGAATCTACGTTGAAAACTGTATCGATCTCAACAATTCTTTTTATTGCTACAAAGTACGTGTTGGGTAGTGTTTTGAGTTGGACTTGTGGACTTTTTAATGAATGAATTTTTTTTTGTTTTAGAAAAAGAGACTCAATTACAGTTCACAACAGGTAAAGGTTGATTCCAATCAGCTCCTCCCTTACGTATCTATACGAGAATATAAATCTGTATAATCAAACTGAAATACGGTGCACGGGGATACACCTCGGTACACCTTAATACACATTGCAGCACTACGGTACTCCGTGATGCATTACGGTGCACAGTGATGCACTACGGTGCACCTTGATGTACTACGGCGTACCTTGAAGTACTATGGTGTATCTTGATGCACTATGGTGTACCTTCATGCACTACGGTGTACCTTGATGCACTATGGTGCACCTTCATGCACTATGGTGCACCTTTATGCACTATGGTGTACCTTGATCCACTATGGTGCCCCTTGATGCACTATGGTGAACTGTCAAGCACTATGGTGCACCTTGATGCACTATGGTGCACTTGATGCACTATGGTGCACCTTGATTCACTATGGTGCACCTTGATGCACTATGGTGCACTTTGATGCACTATGGTGCGCTTTGATGCACTATGGTGCACTTTGATGCACTGTGGTCTACTCTGATGCACTATGGTGCACTTTAATGCGCTATGGTGCAACTTGATACACCTTGGTTTAATTACCGGAAAGAGTTATTATCTATGTGGGATTGGATAGCTACGTAGACTTGCGTTTGATTGCATTAGAGTGATAGACTCTGTGAAAAGTAACGACTACACGTTCTTCTCCAACGACAAGATAAACGACAGTCCAAGTCAGTACGTCAACGTCGATAAAAGAAAAATACTGACGGAATGGTCAGTAAACAACAGATCGTACACGAATCAAACTAGACGGAATAAAGATAGTGCTCCAGCAGAAACAGTAGGAAAGATACTAGGAACAAGAAGAAAATAGAAGTTTTCACGACGAATATCAGCGTCCCCTGAAATTACGCATCTGAAATTACAATGAGTTACCGGAAGAGTAATAGAACGGCACATTTTGTCCCATATGCTAAAATAGATATTGCTTACAAGATATTCGTAAATACCAGTATGGCTCGTAGTACCAGTACGGCCAGCTCAGGGGAATCAGTACGATTAGGATCATCAGTACGACTAGGATTATCAGCACGACTAGGATTATCAGTATGACTAGTTCGACCTAGGGTATCAGTAAGACCAAGGGTACCAGTAAGACCAAGGGTACCAGTAAGGCCAAGGATACCAGTAAGACCAAGTGTACCAGTAAAACAAAGCAACCAGTAAAGTGAATGATGCCACTATGACATCAGTAAGATCAAGTGTACCAGTAAGATCAAGGGTACCAGTACGACCAAGGGTAAAAGTATGACCAGTGGTCTAATAATAAAATTGAATCAGTACGACCGTGACGAAGCCAAGGGTAACAGCTCTAGTATTATAATATTTGTGAAAATTGGAAAAACAGTTTTTTAGTTTTTCGAAAGTTATCTAGAGATCGTGTGGTCGCAGAATGGGCTCTTTGTCCATTTTGAAAAAGGTTTTCAGGCACTAACTCTCACAAAATCAGTGCGATCGTCCTCAAGATATTTTCCTGGAGAGCCAAATGCAAACCTTTCCTTGGACATCCACTTGAGTAGACTACTGTGCCGGCCGGGCTATGGACAGTCGGCGGCTGAGACGTAGGCAACAGCCTTCGGCGGCCGGCTCGTATCATAATGATAGCGGCTATCCGGCTAAAGTTACACGAAAAATGGAGCAATAATATCCCGAAATCTGTGTACCTGTGTGGAAACCATCGCAGTAAGTCTAACTGTGGATCCTCTTACTGGAATGAAATAAAAACTTTATCTCGCTTTCAATTTAATTCGCCATTGACTAAAGAGTAAATGAATGAATTGTCTTTTTTTAAACTTAAATCCTTTACGAATTTCCTTGATAAGCTCTAAACAATAGAATTGTGGACTATTATTACTTTGTATAGATACGGTAAAAGCACTTTATTGCAAGGTGATTTGTATGTTATCCTGATGAAAAACATCCTTAAGAGAATTCCTTATGCTAAGGAGTATCCTCTAAGTTCTTCGCCTTACGGCTTAGGATCCTGGGTGGTCACGTGGTTTTTGGTAGGGACCGAGAGGTTTTGAAAGATTTGTGTGATGAAGGGGGAAGGAGGCAAAGGATCAAAAAATCTGTATTTCGTAGTCGAAAGATCTCTCCAGCCTAATAAATCTAAAAAATCCTCCATGACCGCATGAACAGTGACGTTCGTTGTGTACGCAAGATAACCAGGGTGAACGGTCTCCACTCACTCGTCTGCTTCGCTCATATATAATGAGTAATTCGTTCCGGGAAAGACTCTTTTATATGTGAACGTTTTCATCACAGAATGTAACGTTATATTACATCAATGGACAATGAGAAATAGCAATCTCTTCAAATTTAAATTAGTCTCAATGCAAATGTCTAAAATCAAGCATACCACATAGCCACAACTTTGAAAGCTAGTGGAAAAATCGCAAACAAGATTCTTGAGAGGGGTTTCAGCGGCGGCTTCGGCTAACCCCTTTTCTCGGCGGCGCGCCCGGCCGGCGCAGTGGTCTACACTCGAGAAATTTAGTAAAAAATTGAAGGTGATACTTAGGGCAGACGGACAAAACGACCCCTGTACAAAAAAAAACCCTGGACAAAAAAAAAACCCTCGACAAAAAGAAACCGGACAAAATAACCCCGACAAAATAACCCCCAGAAAAAACCCCCGGACAAAATAACCCCCGGACAAATATCCAGATGACCAATAATCCGGATTATAACAAGGAAGGCGTCGCGCCGCAGGCCTGAACTTTATGGGAAAAAAGCGGTGTCGAGAGGCGGCAGCCCCCGCGATGGTGGCTCAAGGGGGTATTGCTCCCCTGACGGGGTCTAAGGGCTTGTAAGGCCGCCTGCAGGGCATATTGTAGCTCGCCGCAGGCGCAGGGGCTTAGGGGGCAGAGCCCCCTACATCATAACAACAATATTCTTTTTTAACATTTCATTACATCCTGAAACAGGACAAAATAACCTCTGGGGGGTTATTTCGTTCGGGGTTATTTTGTCCGGGTTATTTCGTCCGGGGTTTTTTGACCTAGAGCCGATATTTAGAGCAGCGGAATAGTAGGAAAAAGTAGCTTCACTCAAACGGCTATAGGAAATTCAATGTTCCACCATTCGATTCGGTCGATTCCCATTTTTTTTAGTTCTTCTGATTCTTCATCACAAACGCGTAAGGTCTTTTCAGCTACTGCTTCATGACGTTCTGCATGATTTCAGTGAAAGAATAAAATAAAAAATAGCCATCCAGCAGAAGAAAAACATATGCAACTTAGCGCTGACACTGTCGATGTTGGAACACAAGAACGATTGCGAAGACGTTTTTTCTTACCCGAAAATCTTAACAGATAGCAGCCTAGACAAGACCATCGAAACGAGAACTATGGTGATCACTATGTTGATACATATGAAGTGGCTGATGATGTGATCGACTGACAGAAGACCCACAATTATCTAGTGTTGTTACCTTTAACTTTCTTGTCGATATGCACCAAGAAATTTAAATCAGCAGCTAATTGCAACGAAATCGATTTGATGCGATGTTTGGGTATTCCTCGCAACGAACAAAACAATTCTAAAGTTTCTCTGCCAGTCATGTCAACGAGCAGTGCGTCGAATTGTGGACAGTAGCCAATAATTTTACGAATTTTGTACATTTCGTTCTTCAGACTCAAACCTCGTATCCAAGCCTCTCCCTGTGTAATCGTCTCATCTCCCGTTAACATCTTAAACGCTGAAGTTTTGCCCGCTCCATTTATACCGAGAAGTCCGAAGCATTCTGATCTGTTGGTTAGTTCAAAAAAGTTCAAAGAGTTTCAATTGTCTAGCACTCTGTCCTCTCAACTTACTGCTCCACAGCGATACACATGCTGTTGACCGCAACAAATTTGTCGTAAGCTTTGCTCATGTTGTCCACTACTAAGTTATAGCTTTCGATTTCAAACCTTGACATATTCAACACTTTATCCTTTTCTTCTTGAACGTCTGAGTCCACTGGTTCCGTTGAAGGTTCCAATGTGAATTTGACAAAGCAATTCCTAATTTTATAGAACACAGCCGCCACAAGGCCGTACTCATTAAGAAGCAGAACCACAAACACAATTACGCCGACAACAAATAAGTACAGCAAGTGGCGTCCTATGCCGTAGTTGTCGAAATCGAAATAGTCGTTGTGACAACAAGGTGCTGTTATGTTGAAAAATTGCTCTAATCTGCACAACGTTTCCATGTTGTCACAAAACGGGTGAAGCAAATTGCATTGGGTGTCACAAATTTGGTTAAATATTGTGACCATGTTGATGTTACTCAATCCATGACTCAAAGCGAAATGCGGAAACAGAAGGAATATCCAAGTTAATGATTTTGCCACATCTTCCAAATCGTATTCTTCCATTGACATTATGAAAACAACGAAGTAGCAAGCGATTCCTGAAAAAATTTTCCGTGTCTTTGAAAAGGGATAGTTCAATCCTTCGTCATTATATTCTCACCGGTTATGATGTAAATCAATGATAAAATGCTGAACCCATCAGCCGATTCCTTAAAGAACTTCGATGCAAAAAATGTGACCGGTAGAATAGCGAAAATGAAAGCGAACAAAATTAATAAGACTCTGGACAATTCTGCTGGAGTTGACCATCCATCTTCTTGGAATATTCCAAACGCAATGATCATCAGAACTACGGTCACCAAAAATGTTAGCATGTCCCACAAATACGCCGTCAGCCAGAATGTGAGTACATTAGCGCCACTAACGAACTGTAGAAGCTTTGATCGTACCATACGCTCCTAAAACATTTAAAATTCCATTAATTTTTTTCGACAATGATACTTGACAGCAGCATCAATAATTGACCCACTGATTGCTTGAATAAACCACTGGACGAATGTCAAGGTTGTGCAAAGCAAACATTTACCAAATGTATACGAAATGGCTCAAATACGGTTGATCTGAATGAACGGTTTGTAAACATACCGAGTAGTAAGTTACAAAACAAGGTAATTGATCATATTGCAACAACATTTTTTAATTTGCCACTCCGATCACGTGTTCAAGCGACGGTGATTGTTGTTAGCTCCAAGTAAGTTCTATGCATGTCGAGTAGCGCCCCAGCGCTGTTTTTGATATGCATGTCAATATTCCAAACCGACATGTATGCTAGGAACTATGAGTGTAAAGGGGAAACCAAGTGGCCATTTCACTGGGCTCCCCTACAAAATCCGGAGGCACAAAATCCAGAGACGTCAAAATCCGAACAAAAAATCCGGAGGCTACAAAATCCGGAGGCGTCAAATCCGGAGACGTCAAAATCCGGAGGCTTCAAAATCAGGAGGCGTCAAAATCCGTTGGCGTCAAAATCCAGAGACATCAAAATCCTGATGATGTTGTTGCGTCTGGATTTTGTAGCCTCCGGATTTTGTAGCTTCCGGATTTTGACGCCTCCGGATTTTGTAGTCTCCGGATTTTGTAGCCTCCGGATTTTGTAGCCTCCGGATTTTGACGCCCCTGGATTTTGTGCCTCCGGATTTTGTGCCTCCGGCTTTTGTAGCGGCACTACTTCACTGTTAGCGTTTGTACGTTCAAGCTCTTTGGGGTTGTACCTTCTCAAATGTTGCAAGGTCATGGTTTGAAAGATACCTTACCCAGTTACCCAGTAGATCTCTCAGCCGTTAGATGCAAGCATTGGTAGCTATTTTTCTCTTTCGTGGCGGTCATTTTGAGACGGTAACAAGGGTTGATATATTGAGAGACAGTTTTTAATGGAACTGTTTTGCTATTGTAATGACGGTCAGATGTGACTCGGCTGGAGCAGTCGAGTTGAGGAGCATGTCGGAGGGGCCACCGTTTCGAAGTATCGTTCCAATCCTCCGCCAAGTCATTCAACTTCAACCCCAGCATATCAAGCTGAATGACTTGGCTGAGGATTGGAGCGATATTCCGAAGTGTTGGCTTTTCTGATAAGTTCTTAATCTTGGCTGTTCTGGTTGGGTTGCATCAGGGCGTCATTGCAGTGGCAGGATGGTTCTATTGGGAATTGTCTCTCAGTGTATCAACCTGTGTCGCTGCTTCGAAGTGATTGCTGTGGAAGAGAGGAATGGCTGCTTTCAGCCTACCTATCCCATGGTCAAGATTAAGGAGCTTATATAAAGGAACTTTTTGATCTGTGAAAATCCGGTATTTTTAGCTGACCTTGTTACTTTTAGGATCTTGAAAACGGCTCCGACGATGACTATGGGATTTGTTGGATTTAGCCATTTCTAGACTCAGTAGGGATGAGTTAATAACTCCAAAACTTTAGCAGTTACAAAGTTGCTTCCAATGGTAAGATTTAGAACTTTAGCGAACACGTGTTTCAACGTTTCTTGAAAAAATGACCCACTTCTAGGATATGGCCACTTCTAGAATTGGGAGGGATGACTATTAAGGCTGTTCTCACGATGGATGTCGTGTGAGGGAATGGAATTAGATACTATTGTTCTATTCAAGACTTATGAGAGTTGGCGTTGTATTGACACCTTACCCAACCATCTCCTTGAAGTTTAATCGCCTACAAGCGAGATCTTAGGCAGTGGTCTTATCTTACTCATCACCGAAACTTGATTTACTTCACCATACAGTTATTAGGCGTACAAAACGAGCGTGCCTTCATAATTCCACAGATTCCAGATTACATTCATTCAGCGTTCCCCTTTCGTTTTAAACGTGCATGTACTTAACGGATGCGAATCACACCCACTGACTGAATGAGTAGATAACTAAACGAATAACTGAACAAATATCGAGATTGCACGAGCCAAAGAATTACGCAAGGGATACCGAGGGATACTCAAGTGGTTGACATAAATTTAGTTGCTTCAAACAACGCTGGTAAGTTGACCGCTACAAAGTAATTCATTATTATACTGCAACATTTTGAACCACATTTAGTAGCTAGTCCGATCGCTTTGTCGAGCGACGGTGATTGTTGTTAGTTTGTGAGATTTCTGCATGTCGAGCGGCGGCCCAGCGCTGTTCTAGCATGAATAAGAAGCCTATGGTAAAGTATGAGTGTTAGGACTAGTGAGCGTTAAAGGGTGAACCAGGTGGCAACTTTCACTATAAGTGTTCACACGATCAAGCTCTTTGGGAAGTCCACAGGGGCTAGTTCGAATGTTGCAAGTTCAAGTTCAAGTTCAGTTCACTTTCAGTAAGTTAAGGGCAGAGATTTACTCGAAGTAATTGTCAGACGGACAGAGTACTCATAACAAATGGAGTAAACATTTCCAGGTCTGTTATTCCTCGCACCTTGGATTATCCGCGAATCATTACAAAACCACCAAAATTACCAAAAGTAATAATTTTGCCTTGATACCTTCGTTCCTAGTGAAGTCAAGAACTAGAGGTGTGCGGGTCGACCTTTTTTTCCAAACGGGAACCGAACCCAAACCAAAATGCAAATTCAAACCCGACCCGAACCGAACCCGATCTAAAAAAAATTTCAAGCCCGACCCGAACCGAACCCGATCCCAAATTAAAAATCAAACCCGACCTGAACCGAGCCCGAACAAAATCAAACCCGACCCGAACCGAACCCGATCCAAAATAAAAGATCAAACCCGACCCGACCCGAACCCGATGCAAAATGAAAAGTCAAACACGTACCCGATCTAATGTAAAAGTCAAGCCCGAACCCGAAAGAAGTTCGATATTCTACTTTCTGTTTCTTGAATGTAATAGAATATAAGTCACGCCTGGGGCTTTTCAGATAATAATATTCGAAGTTCGGATACATATTAAGCGAGTTTTCGTTAAACATACATACAAACATAAATATGGACGTAAATACATACGGACAAATGGTGCCATGTAAAAAGGTCTGTAGTCGAAAATATCACCAAAACAACAACGTCTTCAACCTCTTTAATAATGTGGAAAAGAAGAAGTGAAGGCAGATGCTCGTAATTATTGTTACTATGTAGAATTTTTTGACGTAAGGGACTCTGCCCCCTAGACCCCGCGGCTGCGGCGAGCTTTTTTCGCCTTACAAGCAGCTTCACCGACTTACAGCTCACAAATCCCGCTAGGGGCTTACACCCCTCTTTACCCCCCATCGCGGGGGCTGCCGCCCCTCGACCCCGCTTTTTTTTCTCTGAAAGATCACGGCCTCTAAATACCCCCCTAATTGGGGGGGGGGGGTGGTAGAACACACGTTTGACTCGCCAGAATGCACATTTATCGAGTTATTAACGATTTAAATGTGCTGGCAGCACTGAAAAAACTGGACGTCATTTATGGATGGCCTCTGTAGATATTTTGACGTAGATATTCTGACCCAATCCAACGATTTTGGCTACACGGAGATTACAAAATCTACAACGTTTTGCTAAAAGGGATTTCTTGACTTGGGGTAGCACTTGCCAAGAGATGTTTTCATGCTATTGCATAGTAGGGACCTCAGACCGAAAGGCAGCAGTCACAGTTTCTCTGGCTAGGGCTGTCCAAACCGGGGGAACTCACTTAAAAGTACCGTATTCATTCCGGATCTCGTATCAGAAGATATTGAACAAAAACGAAATTCACCAGTTTCGTGCAGAGTCATTTTTAAACACCTCCTCAGCCGAAACCAAATTTTTCTTATACAAATTTTCTTCCTCGATTTGCTCAGAATAGTCCAAGGAATCGAACGACACTAGAATTTTTGGAATCGAAGGTGTGGTGGTTGAAGTTTCATACATACTGGTCGAAGTTTTCGCGAATTCACTCTTAACGAATGCTTGTATTGTCCTTTACGTAGTAGGAGAGTATTTTCGGAAGGGAATAAGACACAGTTCTGAATGTACCTTTATGTACGACACAACGTAGAAAGACGCCACGAAAGCCATTGCGAATCCAGTGTTAACAGCGATTTGAAAGCCCATTGTGCCTCCGCTGTGCAAAAATGTAATTCGTGAGTCAACTGAATACGGTAACGGTTCGTTGTAAACGGTGATTCCATGATCCGTTCCCAGGTGAGCACGGATTACGGCATTATGAGCGAGAGAAACGGAAAGTGGAGCGGCGTGAAACGGCTGGTTGTTGAACCAAGCTGTAATCTGGTCGGCGTTTGTAATTGTAGCACCAACCAAGTACTTTGAGCTAACACGTACAAGAAACTCTTCCGAAATGCGAATGATGAACTCTTCAAAGTCCTCATAGATTTTTAGAAAAGAATTGTCGTTGTTGACCTCTAATTGATTTTCATACTCTCTGACAAATCTATGAAGTGGAAAGAAATTTATTTTGGTCTACTGTGATGGACGTGCAAACCGAACTCACTTCCCGACTAGAGATGCGTCGTCCGTTTGATTTGTTTGTAACACAGTAACCGTCCTCAGATAACTTTGTAGCCATATTTTCAGACGAGGTAAATCCTGGAACCATCCCAAAGCACGTTGAGTCACCACAGTTATGCAGATAAATAGGACCGGGATCGCCATCTGTATTAACAGAAGGAACCAATTTCGCATATCGACCAAAATTTTCTTTTTGAATAACACAATTATTTGATTCATCAATAGTCTCCCGCCAGTTAGAAGAGGAATTTCTTCCGCATAGTTTACTGATGGAATTCTCAAAGTTTATTGATATATTTTTGAGGAAAAGAACATTTTTGCAAAGAAACTTACGTATTTCCTTTGACCCATAGGCGCTGTTCTCAATGTCCAGTAAATTGTCGTTTCCATGGATTCCTATTGGATCGTGCGTCGCTCTCGATGGATCGCTTCCCACTTTCATGAAAACTTCTTCTAATGTCGTTAGTGAGATGCCATAGCTATCGATTCCTAATTCAATGCAACGATTTTCCAATTCGCTAAACATTTCGTGAAATACTTTGGAGCGTTCTTCGGGTAGCTGATACGATAATTCTGTTCCAATGTCACCATCAACCTGTACATCTGATATGTATCGTTGCAGAAGATTTGTTATCCTTTCACTGTTACAAGTTGGCTTCTTCACGCATATTAAGTGGTAGCCGTTGCCGAATTTCTTTTTTAAGAAATGGGACGAACCAACACATTTTAACACTCCGTTCGACATGATTGCGATTCTGTCGCCCAATATATCAGCTAAATAAAAAGAAGGAACAATGTTAGTGAGTTCATCTCTGTTTATATACTGGAATTCAAGATTTTTTAGCTGACGTGGAGCTTCGGACCAATACTTCCATGGGCAAAAATGTTTTCGCCCACATCAGAGCCACCACCCGATCTTGCTCCGACAATCAAAACATATGCAAGAGACCCGTACGCATCAGAAAAGATGTGGCAAACAGAACAGAAGCTACGGAAAGACTTAAATCTAAATAAACATTGCCTTGACTCTTGAGTACGAGGGCCGATCTTAAAACCGACCTAGAGCACCTAGGAGAGGTCTCTGTCCAGAATCTAAATCACTGGAGGGGACGTTCACAGAAAGGGCGTAATTTTCAAGACCAAAAGGCGCACTTCTAATTTTTTTTAACAAAATCGCATAAAGTAGGTCCCACCTTCTGGGTGGGTCAAGTTACTTGACTTATTATTTTGTTGTAAAAACAAGATGCTTGTTAGACTACAACCAAACGTCAGCTTGATTTTTGAGGTCTCGATAACCCGATTTTCAAAATCTTTTCTTCCCTTAAAGATAATCGAATAATGGGTCGGTGTGTAAGGTCCATATACTGGGCCAAGCTCGCGCTACTCGACTACTAGATAGTTAAAGTGTTTATTTAAGTGTCCCCAAGTCTGTCCAAAATTAGTTTTTTTACAACGTTACTTCGGAAAGGTTTTAAAATTGAGGGAAATATATAATTTGATAGTTAGTCTTGATTTTTAAAAATCCATCTTGATAGTTGACTGCCAAATTTGATAGTTGTCTTGTATACGTTCTATTCGCTCTTCCCGCAGACTTCACATTGGTACAAGTTTTTCAACTGATCAGTTAAATTCTTTTCGTAAATAATAATTTTAAGTCCCTCGCTTCGCTCTTCCCGCAAACTTTACACTGGCACTGGTAAAAGTTTTTTAATTGATCAACTAAATTCCATTATCGAATAATTAATTTGGCTCGTACGATTACGGCCTTCGCTTCGCTCGGCTCGGAAGCTTCACACCCGTAAAATTTTTGAGAACAAATTATTTAACCCGTGCGATTACGGCTCTCGCTTCGCTCGGCCCGCAACCTTCACTCTCGTAAAATTTCTGGAAACCAATAATTTAACACTTGCAGTTACGGCTCTCGTTTCGCTCGGCCCGCAAACTTTACACTTTTAAAATTTTTTTGAACAAATAAATTAACTTGAACCGTTACTTCACACTCGTCAAACGTTTGTGATTGAGCTATTAAATTGATTTCGTGAACAAATAATTTAACTGGTGAGACTACGGCCCTCTCTTTGCTCTTACCACTAACTTTAAACTAGCTCTGGCAAATGTTTTTAAATGATTAACTAAATTCTGTGCTCGAACAATTAATTTCACTTCGCTCGGCCCTCAAGCCTCGCACTTTAGCAACGAAAGTTCAATAGTTCAACTACAGCCACAATAGTCTTACTATCTCCACTATAATTTAATCATCGCCACGATACTTCAGCTAACTATCGACATGATAGTTCAGCGTTCAGCTAACTGCCGCCGCTACAGTTCAACTACCGCCTCGATAGTTCAACTGTCGCACGATAGTTCAACTGTCGCACGATAGTTCCACTATCGCATGATAGTTCCACTATCGGACGATAGTTACGATAGTTCAACTATCGCACGATAGTTACGATAGTTCAACTATCGCACGATAGTTACGATAATTCAACTATCGCACGATACTTACGATAGTTGAACTATCGCGCTATATTTATGATAGTTCAACTATCGCACTATATTTACGATAGTCAAACTATCGCACGATAGTTCAACTATCACACGATACTTACGATAGTTCAAATATAAGACAATACTCACGATAGTTATGATAGTTCAACTATTGCACGAAAGTTCAACTATCGCACGATAGTTCAAATATCGCGCGCTATGTTTATGATACAACATATACAACTATTGCACTTCCAGATCCTTGGTCCCGCATAGGTTATCTTCGAACCTAGCCTCAGGAATTCGATTCTGCGTCGATTCAAAAATAATTTTAAAATCGATTGAGTACTCAACTTGTCGTGCGCACAACGAAAAATGGTAACAGACATTTAACGTTTTTCGTAACATTTCATTCATACACATAGTGGTGTGGTGACAGAATTTTCTGGTGTAAAACCCTGACTTTCAGTCAAGGGAATAAATTTAAATTAGCACAGCGGAATCGCTTCTTCTTCTTTACATAATATATGTAACAACAGCTGGCCGCGAGTCAAAATCGCGTGTGCAAATAATGACTTCTTTGCGGTATTCAAAATCAATTTCCCGAAATTTCCCGGTATGCGACAAAATCGAGTGAAATTTCCCGGAAATTTAAAAATTACACTCTCTATCCGTGTCGGAATAGACATAAAAATGCATATTGTTTCATGGAACGTGTGTTTAAACCGCGAGCGGAGTGAACGTACATTTTTGTGATTTCGAAGTCAAACCAGTCAGTGTGGAGAAGTAAAATAGAGTGACCCTAGCGAGCAAAATTTTTTTATAAATTCATGAATCTTCGTGAAAGAAACCGTGAGCGAAGCTAACGAAATGTTTCAAGAATTCTAGCTCAAAGCGTGACCATAGCGAACGGGAAAATTTTGAAAGAAACTGCAAGCGATATTTTTTAGATTTCGAATTCATACACAGTGCGGAGCAGCCTCTTCGCATTTTAGAGTCATTTCCCACTTCTAGATCATTTCCCTCTCATAGATCATTCTCGTTTTTCAGTCAATTCCCGTTTGCAAGAAACGTCATTTGCAATATATGTCATTTTAGGCTCTGTATCCGATCCATAGTTCCACGGACAAAAAAATCCTCTCAATTTACTCCACCTTAGGACCAACCAACGGCCTTTAGTAGAGGCATAGGACCCATACATTCATGGACAGAAAAATTTCTGTTCTTTTTTCTCTACAACACTGCACAAGAAACCTCATCATTTGGAATATTTATGAAAAACAATACAAACTATCAAGTATGTTTGCGTAGCGTGAGTTGGACCCACAATAAGGAACCTACAGCGCGAGTCACTCAACCAATTTTCACAAGTAAACTTTCGCCCCTCGAATTGACATTTTTTCGCCACTCTTAGCAAGCACAAAAACGTTATAGTAAACGCAATACACACCTTTTTGAAGAAGTTCGTTTTTTCGTGCGAGTCTAAACACACGCTAAATGATTCTAAAATTGTCCTGATTTTGCATCATACCTTCATCCATAAAATGAGTTGACAATAACAAAGTGCGTCCTTGTTTTTCTTCTCGCAAAACATCCCACAGAGCTCGCCTCGACGCAGGGTCCATTCCAGACGTTGGCTCATCCAAAAGTACCACCTTTGATCGCCCGCACAGTGCAATACAAACGCATAATTTTCTCTTCATTCCTCCCGACAACGTTTTGGACAAAGAATTCATTTTCGGCCTCAAATTGATTAGATTTACATATTTCTCCACTTCCTCTTGAACTTCCTTGCCATTCAGACCTTTCAATCGACTGAAGAAAATGATGTGCTCCTTAACCGTTAACTCGTCGAATAGAATGTTATGTTGAGGACACAACCCTAACGATGCGCGGACACCGTCAATGTCTCGCCGAATGTCTTTGCCATTTATAATTGCTGAACCGGACGTCGGACGAATCATTCCAGTCAACATAGACATCGTTGTCGTTTTGCCTGTAAGAAAAGATTTTTCTTTTAAGAATTTTTTTCTTTGTTTAATTCAATTACCAGCTCCATTGTGCCCGAGTAAAACGGTGATTTGATCGTCGAACATGTTAATCGAAAACCCTTCGACGCCAACTTTCTTTCGTGTGTACAGTTTCCGCAAGTTCATTGCCTTAATGCCACAGTTATGATTCGGAGGATCCTCCTCGAAATAATCTGGATTTTCGTTGGAATAGTTTTCATCCGTGTAATCCCAGCTCGACTGGCCGCACCAAAAACGTTTTGTAAATGGAAAATACCACGGCTGTCCGAAAGTCAATGTTCAGAATGCATTTTTCAGTTAATATTTGTTTCATTTCAATACCTGAGGCACTCCGTACTGTCCCGGAAGTACTTTTTCAAAATACAAAGCAATCAGCAGATAAAGCACTGTACACACGAGTAACATCACCATAATCAGACCAATGGAAATGTTATCATCCACTGAAACCGGCCTCCAGAAGTTATTCCATTGTAGCCCTTCGCTAGTTCCTTCCAAACGGATAATTATTTGAAAACCGAATGCCATAGCTGTGTTGGATAACAAAGAGAGGAGCATTTTCTCGTAGACCTCCAGATTGTCGTATGCTACAATTGTAAATGTGTACGCAGAATAAAATATGAACCAAACAAGTCCACTCACTGCCGATGCAGTGTTTGCTTTCGAGAAGAAGACACTGAGCATGAAACTAAATGTTGTTGTTGCCATGCTATCAATGAGAAAGTGTTTTACGTTTAATTCAAATGAATAATCAGAGCAGTAACTAACCAAAAAACGAATAGGAACAGCCACACACATGACCAGTCGCTGTGAGTAAATACCGACGTATTTGTGTTCGGATACCAAGGGACCTGAGAATTTGAATTAACGTTCGATTATGTTGGAGTTTGTGCTTTCATCTTTTATCGCGAACCTTTAGCAGTATCACCATAAGTGACAAAGATATCGTCATTATGATCATAGTACGGACGAACCAACTACTCCAATGCAACCAATTCGGAAGTCCCATAATTTTCATCCATTCTTTGAGTTGTTTCTCCTTCTCAATCGCTATGAATTTCACCGTATTCGTGAAAGGAAAGCTGTTATAAAGGTCTTGGGTGAGCGAACGAATTTTGTTTATAGCAAATCCTACTATCCCAACCCAAAGGATGCCATTAAATGTTCATAAAATACCATCGCGAATTTCCTTGCAATCAAGATACCTTTCGGTGCTTACGGATGTGCGATGATAAAACTGATAATCAATTATCGACAATTTCTTTTAACTTTCTTATCGCACGCATTATCGAAATATCGATGGTAATTATAAGTTTATCGATAATTAGATAATAATTAATTTACCGATAATTTGATCATTTTTCTATATTTTTTGATATTTTCCTTCGGTTTCGATGTTTTTAAGAAATCTTATCTTACTCTAAGAATGTATGAGATTTCATGAATAAACTTTGTCGCAAAGTGTTTAGGGGGAGACGATGTTTAAGAAAACAGACAGAATGTGTCAAACAAACGTCTGCTTTCGAGAAGAATAATTTACGTAGGCAAACTAAGAATAATAATTTGTGTAGTTTCAACCTTTGCTGAGTAAAACAACAATCGAAATCATTTACCAAAGACTGTGATTTGACCAGCCGTCCGTAGGCTCAGAACAAAACTTAATTCTCGTGGTAGAGGCCAATATGTTGGGTGTCGAATTCTATTCAGCTACGAAAGAAATGGTTGGAGCTACCGACAGGCAGCTAGTATTACCTGATGAAAAGTGATGCGAACCATACTCTGTTACATGCCCTAATCGAAAAATAGCAAGTCCACAAACTACGTCGTGTGTACACAATAGATTGTGTCATTAGTATTATGTTTGTCCGCATTCAGCTATGCAAGCAAGGCTGACACCCACACCACTTGAGAAAAGGGAGTAGTTCTAAGTTGAGACGTCATTTCAGCTATGAAAAAAACATAGATGTCACCACTTGAGGTTCGGGGACGAGACACTGTCTATTTTTACATATGTGCAGGTTTTATGATTACTATTTTCAGGGAATAATATGACAAATGCTCCGGTTAGGCTTACCGTCTTATGTTAGCTAGGTATACTTACACAAAACTCAGGAGAATAATCAGCGACACTAGTGTCTCTAGTCCTGTCAGTAAAACATCTCTTATGTAGGGAGGATACGGGTATCTCTGAAATGGAAAATTTAATAAGCGAAAGTCTAATGAACGAACGTGAAAAGCAGAACAATTTCGAGGAAATAAATTGAGAAATTCAATTCAATTTATTTACAATATCTATGTCAAGGTTGCCCTTTATACACCTCTCGGTGGACATAGTTAAGTAGCATGCAAACATCTTGCAAAATTTAACTTAATTAAAGTCAAGTTGTCAAGACGCATTAGCAACATAAGTGTACAATAGAGAATAAATTCACAATTCGCCATGTGGCATGTCAATTCACATAATTCCGTTTAAATGTCTCCCGCGACCCCCAATATCTCACATTCATAGGCAAGGCATTCCACTCACTAAGCTCGTGCGCAAACATAAATGTGTCATCATTCTCCCTAGGTATCATGAGCTGTTTTGTACGAGCTGATTTACACAAAATCCAAGAAGTCTGAAAGATATCCCGGCCCTTCTCGCAATATACTATACAACGCAGCCATTGACCTGAACTTAAAGTGGTCGAACAACCCCATGGCCAATAACTTCTCTCGCACACCCGAGATGCTGTCATACTTAGATTTACTGTACACATAGCGGACAACCGAATTATAGGCTTTTTGGAGAATTTTGGAGGAGCTACCATCAAGACCGTAAGAATAAATCTCACAGCAATATTCGAAGTGTACGCATCAATAGAGCTTTAGCCAAAAGACGTCTGGTTAAAATGGGAGTCGAGCCAGCAAAGCGCCACAAACAACGAAGTCCAGCATAAACTTTTTGGGAAACAAGAACAGCATGGTCCAGCCAAGTAAATCCGTGGTTAATCATCAGTCCCAGATTCTTGACACAATTCGAGTATTCGACTCGAGCTCATTCAAGATTCACCTTGGGTACCACATCATAGTTGCCGTTTTGATTCAGTAATGTAACTGTGTATTTAATGGCTGCATCAACGACTATAGGCGTTACTTTTACATTAGTAGCTGAGCCTATAACAATTGCCTGAGACTTAACAGCATTGAGAAACAGTCCGTTCGCAGTCGCTCAAGTACTCACAGACCCAAGGTCAGCTTCCACGCGCCTGATACATTCATCCACTTCACAAGCATGGAACATTTTGTAATTTTGTATAATTGGACATTGTCAGCGAAAAGATGCGGAAGCATATACTTGACGGAAGCGGGAAGGTCATTAACATACAACGAGAAAAGTAAAGAACCAAGAATTGAGCCCTGTGGCACGTCCCTAGTCACCGGAATTAAGGCTGACGTCGATACAGACGGCCTGAAATCTGTCTGAAAGATAGCTGCGTATCAAAGCAACAACAGCAGTACTTTCGAATCGAAACTGCGAACGCAACTTATCACACAACAAACTGTTAGAATCGTTATTAGTTTTTTACCCTTTGCTCGCCTAATATCGCTCGATATTTTCAATAGTGCTGTGGTGGTACTGTGTTTGAATCTAAAACCAGACTGAACCGGTGTGGCCAATCCATTACGCGAGATGAACTCGTTAATCTGATCCTTGACGATGAGCTCAAAAATCTTGGAAAAAACGGACAGAACACTTAATGGCCGATAATCTTCGAGGTCAAATTTTCTAGTCTTCTTATGGCATGGCCAAACATTAGCCACTTTCCATCCCCTCGTACATTTCGAGGTCATGATGCAGGAGTTCACAATATGCAATAGCACCGGCATCACAACAGGAAGCGTAAGTTTAAAGAATTTCAGCGGCAATGCATCCACCCCCACAGCATCAGATTTAACAGAAGAAATTGACTTGAACAAGTCCACTGCAGTAACTTTTCGAAACGAAAAGCTAGGACCATTCAAAATAAAAAGAATTAAAGGAACAAACAGGTCTGAAAAGCTTTCGCAAGCGCTAGCGCTAACAGTAATTTTACGTACGAATGCTTTTTGGCGAGTATGAAGTTCTTCAGAACGCATCGAATACAACTATTGAAAACTATTGACGTACGGGTTACTCAGTGCTAACGCACTCGCTTTCCACTGAGAATATCCGGGTTCAATCCTGGTGAGAGAAATACTGCAAGGGATTTTTCTTGAACTTGTAGCATAAAAGTATCGTTCCTAAGCGCAGCCAAGATTCAAATTCTCGGTAGTTGTGATGTTTGGTGTCCACAACGAACCGTATACAAAAGAATGACATACATGACGTCACCCATGCACGATGAATTCTGTGTACACATATCTGAGCCTATCTTAAGGCGAAGATATGATTGACAACAGACAAAAATGCTATTATGTAACTACAATATACAAATTCAGGTTAAGCATGTGGTCCAACAAACAGATTAATGGTTATTCATACAAATACCCTAGAAAAAGGTATCTTGGTTGTGTGGGATACGCTGCATTCACGGGGCTCGTATAGAATAAGCATAAGTTGTGGCTAGACTAGACTAGAAGATGTATCGTAGTATGTATACACACGACGAGGTTCATTTGGCTAACGAGTCTAATAACAATAATAATAATCCGTCGCTACAACTCGTCCGGGTCAGAGGATAGATCATTTTATCTACTAGTTCCGCAATTTTTTGTGAGTTTTTTCCTCACATTGATTCTCTCAGAGATCCTTTCGTTACCGGCGTTTTTACTGTGTCAATGGTAAATTGCACACAAACCTAGTGCCATCTATGATGTACTAGGTGCGGAAACTAGTAGGGATTAGAATGCTGGTTCGCCCCATCAACATGTTTTACCGGTAGGCAATTTTCTGGTGCTAATTATATCTCCGTCTAAAGTTAGACTCAGATATTTGTACACAGAATTCATTGGTTATGACGTCATATTTGTCATTCTTTTATGTACAATTCGTTGCGGCATCAAATTCTCAACTACCCATATAATGAAGCCTGGGTGTGCCTAGGAACGTTACTTTCATGCTATACATTGAAGAAAAATCATGTAAAGAATTTGTCCCCACCAGGATCCACCCGTATATTCTCGGTGGAAAGCCAGCACGTTACCACTGAGCTAACGGGTCTTACAACGTGTAAATGTGGGAATCTAGCAAAAAATCGAATGCATGACCAGGTGGAACGATAGAAGAGAAACGGAGGAGGAACAAAGGGTCAAATAGATCTGTGTTCCAAGGCCAATAGGCCGTCTCAAAACCAGAAATCTAATCTTGACAACTGTAGCCGTAATTTTCACAAGTCAAACGTTTTTGTGAAACATTTGATAAAACAAAGCTATTCGAAGACTTGCCGCAAAACGCGAGAGCTAGCGCTACCGTTGCCACTAGCGATAGCACCTGTGCTAGCACTAGCATTAGAATTAGTGAAAGTAGTTTGCTGCAGGCGTAGGTTCATGGACGGAAATACATTTTAATAATAAATAAAAAATTCAAGGAAAGTAAGACTCTGCTGAGCAGGTAACCACTTTATTGATAATGACCGTTCAAATATGTGAGGGCTAACATACCTGAATATGTATCTCTGGCATAGATTCTGCCATATTCGATTTCATTTGTAGAAACTGATTAGCAATAGCATTTTGAATAGCAAGAAAACCTTCCTGAAAATATCCTGGAGGTATTCCTCCATTGTCAGATAAACGATTTCTTGGACCAAGAATTTCGAATCTAGGAAACAGTAAATCAGTCCTCCAGTTGTTGATTGCCGGGTTGAATTGTCCAGTTCGTAGTTCACTCGGTAATCGCACTGAGTATTCAAGATGTGCGGGAATCTTTAACAATTAAAAGTTTTTACAATTCGAAATCGAAATGGTTTCTGTTATACTAACATCTACCATATCATCGATATGGAAGTTCAATCCAACCAAATGCCTGTCATTCACAAGTCTTCTAGCCAACTCTTCTGGTGAAGCTGCAGCCTCCGCTGGATCTAGACCTAGTTGCTCAGATGCTCCATTTACCTACAAAAATTATTACTTCTTGTGTGTCGTGTCGTATCAATTTTATTTTTATACCAGCTCAAGTAATTGTGCATTCTGCGGTGTGTATAAAATTGTCCAATTACCGATTGCTGTACTGTTCTCCATAACTTCTCTGTTTATAGTTGTTTTGAATTTATTATTTACATCTTTGTACAGTTTTCAATGTTAGTTTAATGATAAGATTTGGACATGAAACTGCGTGTGTATGGAAATGTAAGAAGCACCTCATGTCAGAGAAATGATAAGTTGGCACCACTCAGTGATGTTAACTTATCATTTCTATGAGAGTATGTTATCCGAACTTTTGAGATCTTAAAAATCGGATTTACTTCGGAAAACTAACAAAAGCGACTTCTAACGTTCGTTTTTCAAAGTAAGTCCGGCTTCTAAAATACATTATATGGGTCATTATGTGGCGATGATGGTGATATAGAAGGCAAAAGTTTTATGAATTTTTATAGTTGAGAAACAACACAACTAAATTAACAGTAGCGATTTCTTCAAGGATTGTATTTATAAGCGGGTTCACAATATATCTTAATGACAGGTATACATGTTGACGCTACACCGTCCGGAGTAGAGATGAGTGGGCCGCCCGCAAAAGTGGGCTGCCCGTAGCCCATGCCTGATGCATTATGGGCATTATGGGCTTCAAAATTCGCGGGCGGTGGGCAGGGCATCGGCACTTTCATAAAACGTGGGCGGCCACAAGGCGACTTTTCATCGTACTTCCTTCAATTCAAAATTGTCAACAAAATCATAAATAAAATTGATGAATCTTCTTTTTCAACGCGTGTAACTAATCGATACCGAGTTGAATTTTAGTGTTCTTTGAGATTGAGTTTTGTTTTGGTGGATTTAGTTAGATACGTATTCGTATTCGTCTTTTTTATAAGCTGACGACAATAAGGTAAGTTCAACATAAAGCTCAAACCATACTTTAGTAGAAAATTTAGCTAGTTAGTTCCAGTTTCTCTCATAACAGAAAAGATTTGATGAGCCGCAAATTCTGGAGTGAAATGAAGGACTTCCCAGTACTGAGTATTATTGCGAGAACTTATATGGCGACACCGGTGCGGCGGCAGAAACAACGGATGAACGGAACTTTGCAGACGCTGGAATCATTCGAAGTCCAGAAAGGACACAATTGACAGGGCTATCTCTAGGAGACCTTCTCTACATACACACAAGTGTACACTTACCTTTCTAATGAATTTTTACGGTGAAAAAATGAAATGAAATTAAACGGTTAAAACGGCGATTTTTGTACACATAGTTTGTGGGATGGGCCAGTGCCCATGGGCATTGGGCTTCTTTTTTCAAACGGTGGGCATAGTTGGCATGCGGGCACACAAAATTTGCTATGCCCACTCATCTTTAGTCCGGAGTTATTTTTTCCAGGTCCAGTATTATTTAGTCTGGAGTTCTTCTGTCCTTGCGTCAATATTTTTCAGAAAAAACCAGCTGCTCTTCTTCAGCTGACTTCATTTCAACACGCACAGAACATTGACAAATTGGCTGTTGTACTAATACGCTTTTGCGTATGAGACGAAAACTCATATGATCGCGTCTTGATGTATATATTGAAATAAAGGCCAGCTGTGTAATTACAGTTGCTTCCAATTGTGCATAATTTTA
>WJQU01002351.1:8196-50000 GCA_029228625.1 Pseudolycoriella hygida | reverse complement strand
AATTGGGTCAGTGGTCTGGGCACAGGACCAATGGAATGGACGAAAGCAGAGGTGCTGCTACAAATGTGTAGTCGTCGACCTAGCCTAGCGTCACCGGTTCAAATTCGATCGGCTCCATTTTTTATTGTTTTTTATTTCGATGGTTAGGAAAAGACAAAATGAGGACATATTTCTGCTGTCCATTAAATTTTCATACGAGTGAAGGACTAAAAATATCTTTCAACGAGGTATATGAGAAAGTTCGCTTGGGCTGCCTAGCGTCACTATGGCAGTAAGAAATTTGCTTCTTTTCTTTTTTTTCTTTGAAGCAAAAGTGAGAATGGAAGGGCTCATTCGGCTTCATTTTCTCTAATTTTATTTCAAAACGGATAAAGAAAACAACTTCTATGACATGTAAGACTCTTTCCGGTCAAACCTTTATTTCATTTACATTAAAACGACAAATTCTTTGAGAAAAATAAAAAATGTCATACACCAGAATGTGCTTGCCCAGCAAACGTGGAATTATCATTGTAATGGAATATTTTTTTTCACGAGCTACAAAGAAAAACCATTTATTTTAACGACTGTAACGAACACATTCTTTGCAACCTACTTGTGCGCACACATTTCTGTATTCTATGTCACTTTGATCCTTCGATTTCAATGGAACAGGAATTCCTTTATAACGAAGCAATTCGCAAAAGCTCTGCACCTTAAGAATAGACGATGTTTCGAGTTTTGCTTGTCTGATCGTAGCAGCCAAATATTCGTGATAATGAATCGTACATAATCCAGCCTCTCCGTCTTTCGTTGGATGTCCGCACACAGTGTCTCGACCCGTTACAATTTGAAGTTCCATGGGACAATTAACGTTCCCATTTTTATGTTGTCTTGATTCAATGAATTCAACATTGTTGTCCTGGAACGATAAAGAGGGGTGAAAAGCTCGGAATAGTGCCACCAATAGTGAAACTTTTTCATGTTGACAATAAGCCCTCCAATGCAATAATGCTCTTACGTCTGTAACACATTTTAAAATCTTTTACATATTCCTTTCTTATCGTTAGAAATTTTGTGTGAACGGCGACAGCTCGTGGTCGCTTTGGTGTTTAAATGAGTAAACAGGTATTTCAACCAACAAATGTGCAACAGTTCCAGAATGTCGGCCTTCTGTGCATTGTCTTCACAAAACCTCACAAAACCTTTTTCCCCCAAAAATATCGAATCACAACAAAAACCCTTTTTGAAAGATAAACGCCCTTGGGAAAAGTCCTTGTCGCATCTTCCAAAACAACTGATTTCAATTGGGAGTAGAACTAAAAGCTTTGAAACGCAAAAAATTCTTTCGAAATGTTTTCACATTCGATTAAAAAATGCGTCACAAATGCTGGACCCACCAACGTATTAATTTTTCTATGCTTTCAGCTTTGATAAGCAAAAATTTGACTTACGATACAGAAATGGAATCAAAATCAAATCAAATTTTTGCGGTGTGCAAATTATAAGAACAGTCCGGCATTTGTAACGCATTTTTTTAATCGAATGTGAAAACATTTCGAAAGAATTATTTGCATTTCATAGCTTTAAGCGTCACTCCAAGCAATGTCAGTTGTGTTGGTAGAAAGGACAGTAACTTGCGTCACGTTTCCTTTTCTAAAAAGGGTTTTTGTTGTAGGCTTGTGATATACTAAAGCTGGCGCTCACGATCTCCACTTATATGTACAGAAAAGCTAGCAGGCACTTCCTCTACAACACTATTTATTTAAAAAAATTCGGCGCAAAGATATCTCTTGCTGGCGGTAGCGGTCGTCACTTATACATCGTATAAGGTGTCCAGTTTCATATGAAAGGCCCAGTATACAGCTATGCACAAAAAGAATGACCCGCTATTTGGAATATCACCGTTTTCTCTATTTCTATGACTTCTCCGACTTCTCTCATATCATACGTTATTTGGCGAAATGAGAGAAGTCGGAGAATCATAGAAATAGACAAAACGGTGATATCCCAAATAACGGGTCATTCTTATTGTGCATAGCTGTATGTTGAAATTGTCACTTGATGATAAATTACACTCGTGAAAAGCTGGAACAGAGGTCTGCATGGTTAACTGTTTCACTATTTATTTTCTGGTTATTCGAATAACCATTAAATTTTGGTTTAACGGAATACCATAAAAAAATGGTTACTCGAAGTACTATCTCAAAAATTGGTACTGGGAAATACTATTAATTTATAGTAATAGAAGTAACCAAATATTTTTGGTTACTCATTTAACCACAAAAATTATGGTTATCTGTTTAACCATTTTTTTTTCTGGTATTAAATTTAACCATTTATCTTTTGGTTGAATATAATACCACAAATTTTGTGGTAAAATGCTTGAAACTTCCAAACATTTGAACAAATTGAAGTTGAAAAATGGTGGAAAATTGAGGTTTTCGATTTTTCAAATCTTCAAATTGTGTTCAAAAATTTAAAGTTTGTGTTTTAATCTAAAACAAAACTTCTTGCACATTGGCAGTATGTTCCCAGCAATACAACAAAAAATCCAACATTTGAATAGTAACATTGCCTTATACAATGCAAAATTTCGATTAAAGACATAGGGCTGGCGCTGGACCCGTACGATCCTGTATAAAACCTCAACGTCCCAAACTCTTAATATATGTTAAGCTAAGCTTATGTAATTTCTAAAACTTAGTTTCCTTATTATTGGTTTAAATCTTTGGTTTGAATACCTTGGAAATTGCCTTGAGGGCAATTTTGAAGATCCCGTACGAAGTAAAAAAACACAAGAAGTAGGTCCGACCTGTGGCTACCTTCGACCTTTAAGTACCTCTGTAATAATAATCTCAATGGCACTGATTAGTCGGGAGCAGCACTGTTAAGTGTCTGGTTCTACTGCCGGGGTGTTACACTGAGTAACTGCCAGCTAGAATGAATTAACCACACTAGGGACCACATGCTTAACGTGTATTCCGAACCACGCCTTCGATTGAAGGATTATTTCTTTTTCCGATTTTGTCGCGCGCTAGTACATCTGGCAATACCTAAGCGCGCATCGAACAGATTCGAATCACAACTCTAACGGTATGGAATTGTTCATTACTTTTTTTGACGTTTACACACACCTTAACTTAGCAGCTGGATAAGAGCCTGCTTGTTTCGTACACAGTGCATCGAATATGGGCGACGTCATACTTCGTTGTGTACAAATCGTTGCGATATTGCTACCCCAACACCCATTTATGAAGCTTGGGTGAGCTTCGGAACGTGATCTAAAACCAGAAAATGTTTGCAATTTTAAGTTAAAGCAACTTAAATGCTTTTCTTTATAAAAAAATGTTTTAATTAATTGGCGCTAAAAATCATCTAGTCCATGGCGCTGAAAAGCTTAATCCGGCCCTGGATTGGAATCCGTGAAATTACGGAAATGATTATAGTCACTTAATCTACAACTCTCAATTTATTAACAAAAAATTTCCGCCTCCGGCAACAGCTTGAAACTTTTACTCTCATTTGTGCCACATGCAATTCATACAAAACTGTTACTAACATGTAACATGTGTCGCGGCCCGCACAAGGAAAATGTATTTTTTTTAAGATTTAAGTTCAGAGAAATTATAACTAGATGGCCCTAACGCAAATCTAGTTATGATTTTTCTCTATTTAAGTTCGGTCGGTACCCTTCAAAAAAGTTGGTGATCTAGTTGTGTGTTGAATCGTATTCAGCTACAAAAAAATAGATGGTGCCACCGACAAGTGTACCTTAGTTTTATAATGATCCGTTTTCAGCTATGAAAAAAAAGTATGATGCCACCGACAAGTAGCATCCTATTCTTTTTGAAAATGTTGTAACTCGAGTAACTCTATGACTAATCTTTTAATCTTTAAAAGTGGTAACCTCTAGAACTATATAGCAATAAAGGTTAGTTTTAGTTTCGTATTGATTCGTATGAAGTGAGAAGTATGCGATGGCGACACCGGCAATAGGGAAGTGTTGCCTGATTAAAACCTATGTGCAACTCAAAATGTTAAAGAGTTTCGTTTTGGTTGCGCAAGACTTTCTACGCCCATTATGCCACAACAAAAATAATGAGTACAAGCATTGAGGCTAATTATTTACCTGCAACAATTTCTTTAGCTCATCCACAGTGTGCGACCGTAAGTATACTAAACAATTTCTGTCATGGTGGGCATGCAAGCCAAGATTTTCACAGTATGCAGTGGCCTTGCATTTTTTTAAATACGGCTTGCTACATCCGAAGCAAAATTCATGTTTGCACTGGCTGCAAGTGAAATGGATGCAGCCTCCTCTACGGTTTTAATTATTTATCAATTGAACGGAAAAACGTTTTTGTTCACTTCATATTACCTGGTCAACATATACTTGAATTTACATTTGGGACACTCGATGCTGTTTTGTTTTAAAATGTTGGTGATCGTATATGTTGAAAGATCTGGGTTGTTGTCGCGTTTCCAATTGGCAAATTCATCACAGGATAAATCGAGGTGTTGCCGTTCCCACTAAAAAATTATGCAACAATACAATAATAATAAAAAACAATTTAGCTCCTCTACAAATACATAAAACGAGTTTTACAAGCTAATTGTATTGCTTTCAAAAGTCAAATTTTAAATTCAAACATCAGGTTACACTGGTGACCATTCAGAAGATCAAGAAAAGCGCAAAAACCTGGTTGTGCCAACGACATACACCTAAGAAATTTAGTAACAAATACTTCAAAGCTGCCACATGCATCCATGGAAGGGGAAGAGTTGTCGTATTATTTACACCCCAAAATTTTGAATTTAGATGCCAGGCTCTAGTTGCCCTTCGGATTAATTCATTGTATTGAGGTTACGTCACACGAATGCTACCACCCAACATATCGCAACTACCCACAATTTTCAATGAATTTTTGGACGCTATTCGCTAGAAAAATTCACTGAAGAATTGCCTGTCACCCGAATCATTTTGGTGGAAGGTCAGAATACGAGACCACTGAGTCATCCCGCCCACCTTAGAATTAAAGGAGACGGTCTGGTGAAAAGTTGAAAACAATTGTATTGTAAATCGTTCCACGTTCTTGTCTCGGAAACTATCATTCACCATTCAAAAAGAGAGAAATTAAAAAAAAAAACACGAAAACAGAAGAGCTGCAATTAAAACGATCTAAGGCCACCGGTACGGTCACCCGGGGAACGACTTTCATCTCTCTTACTCTTTCAATGTGATTTATATTAACATGAGACAAAACATATTCGTTCCCCAGGTGACATGGTAGCGACAATGTATGGGTTACCAATGGAATTAGTCAGAAACATATTTTAATTAGGGAATCCATTCAACGTCTCTTTGAAAAACGAATTTTTTCGAGAAAAAAAACGCCAAAAACCAGTATTCTTTTATATTGTTTCTTATATTGAAGTGAATATATTTGTTTTTGATCTTCATTTCTCCCGCTTGGCTCAAAATCGTTGTTATAGACTATCAACATTACTAATTGTAATTACTAATTATAAACCTCTAAAGTTTGTCTGTTTATGTGTCTATTTATTTGTCTGTCGGTCACAATCCCGTTATTTTTGGGTTTAAATTGAGGAACAAAAAAATACTTTTTGATATGTTGTCGGGGATGGTTAAAAACGTCGAGAAAACATGTTCCCGGGTGGGGTATTGTTCTGAAATGAGGGAATTATGGGTAAAAAACGGGTCAAAATTGAAAATCGGCCAAAATATAGTCAAGATGTTGTGTTAGAATGAAATTTGGGTCAAATCAGTTTTCAAACGTATCTTCGACAAAGTCTCAGAGCTTTGAGAGTAAAATTCATTGACATGTGGTCAATTTTGATGGTTTTAGGAGTTTGGGGAAGGTATAAGAGAAAGACCATCGGTTTCGTTGACAAAGTGTTAGAGTAGAATACGTAGCAAGTGCAACGCTGAATACGGTGAACGTTGAATACGGGGGAACTTGGAATACGTGCGAAGTGGAATACAGGGGCAGTGGAATACGGGGGAAGTGGAATACGGGGGAAGTGGAATACGGGGGAAGTGGAATACGGGGGAAGTGGAATACGGGGGAAGTGGAATACGGGGGAAGTGGAATACGGGGGAAGTGGAATACGGGGAAGTGGAATACGGGGAAAGTGGAATACGGGGGAAGTGGAATACGGGGGAAGTGAAATACGGGGGAAGTGGAGTAAAGAAAGAAAAAGAAAGTAAAGAAAGTATTTTGATTGATAGTGCCTTTTGCGATCACTTCGATTTTAGTATTATTAGCGGTAATATCAACGAAGTGATATAACGACCTTTAACATTACGCATCGTTATTTAAAACGAAAAATTATTTGATTTGGCTCTCTGAATAGACAACCCCTAGGGGCGGGGGTTTCAACTAGTTAGTAATTATAAACGTCTAGAGCTTGTCTGTTTATGTGCCTATTCGTCTGTCTATTTGCGTGCCGGTCACAAAACACTAACCGCATAATAATACACGCCCGTGCTACTTGAAGAGTTCCGAGTAACTAAATGAAAATGTCGTTTTGCATTACTTTTTATAATCCAAACAAGCAATGCAAACCGAGATTCGAATGGGAAGGAAAAACCACAAGGGAAACCTACAGACAGAGCGACACCTCCCTTTGTTAAGCACTGGCACCGCAATGAAGCGGTCCCTCAAAAATAGTTGGTTCTTATTATGAGAGCAATTATGACCATTTGCATCTGTTTACTCTTCACGAAATTTACAGTTTGTGCAACCTATTTTGTCACATAAGAAACTTTTATGGAATCCATCGATTCGAAACTTTTCTATGAACAACATTTCAGCACGTGGAGTGGTAAAGTAGAAGTTCTGTATTATTTCGTATCGTTTTAAAAACTTACCTTCTTCTTGCATTTCGAGCAAAATAAAATGGAACAATTCGGGCATTTGACGTCAATAAATCCTTCCGTTGGTTGGTTTACAAATCCAGATGTACACTGAAACACTGACGATGTTTTAAAGTTCCAATTTTTAAAATTTCAAAATTATTCACTCCTATACACCAAATGAAGTTGGGATCGGATATCAGAGCCATTTCAGTCAACTTTTTATCAAATACGTTCATAATGTTCCCATCTAGAATAGGACGCAAGCTCGCAAGTAATAATGAAAAATATTCTCCGTGGTCGTCGTTACTCGAAGATAAGTCCGGTAAATTGCATATGGGGCAGACGCAGTTTATAATTGGTCTATGAGTAATCTGCAATCATTTGAACAAAATGTTCTGTTAGTGTAACCTACAAACAAATGAACAAGTCAACTAGTTGAACTTTTTTACTCCCATCAAAAACTTTTGAGTTTTCCTAGACTTGTTCGTATGCTTCTCGAGTTGTATCGCTTGCGGGAATTATCCATCTCTCGCGGTTAAAACTTCGTTTGCCTCTAATGAGAAATATTCCCGTTTTCGGCGAAAACTTAAATGAGAAAAATTTTTATCGCTGAAAATGGGCGGAGGACTTATTTCATTGTATAATATTTTTCCGAGATAGTCGACCTCAAATAGAAGATGGTACCATACAAAAACATCTTAAAAAGTCTGATGAGGTAAAGTGTGACGCATTCCGTGTAAGTCCTATTCCTTCGCAGATAATGCGCAAAAATTTGTTGCAATGGAATGTTAGACTGTGTTCAAAGTTTTATTCTTAAAAAAATGCACAACTTTTTTAAAAACAAAATTACGTTTGTGTTCAAAAAATTGCGTCACAAATGCTTGACCCACCAGCACAGTAATTTTGCAACACTTTCAGTTTTCACACGCAAAAATTTAAATTTACCCAAAACAATTTTCCCAAAAGAAACAAAAGCTGAATTTTTTAAGCGTAAAAACTTGTGAAGTAAAATTTATCTGCATTACAATACTCAATTGAACCTGACGAAAATGGCAAAGTGAATCTTTTCTTGTTGTATGTAATGCATTATCATATCGCATCATTTACATTAGCCAAATTATCGTCAGACCCAATTCTTTTTTTCATCTTGCGGAGTAGTTTTTCTGGCAGATAATTGGACGTAGATCAACGTTTGTGAAGAACGTTTTTCGAAACTTCTAGGAACTTCCTAGGAAAGTAATAGAGTCATTACTTCACACGTATTACTTCACAAAAAATATCCCAAAATATCATACTTGTAATGAAAGATTTCCCTGCGTGGGAAAAATACATGTAATGGTATAATTACGGATGGGTTGACAATAAAACAGCATACATTGAATGCTGGAAGTAATTCATCAATTCGGGACAATTTTATGATACTCGCGAACTCACTAGTGTATTTTAAGCAACTCGCTCTGGAAACTGTTATTTTGACTCGTATAGTTGCATACCTCGCCTTCGGCTCGGATATGCAAACTCTATACTTGTCAAAATAACAGTTTCCAAAGCTCTTTGCTTAAATACACACTAGTGAGTTCGACTCGCATCACAAAATTGATCCCTCATGTAATGAATTACTTTCACCGCATCCAATGTAATCTACTATTTCTGCCATTAAAATGTTTGATATTCATATGTTCTCCACTCGATGTAAAGCACATTCGTACGTGTAGCTATGGTGATTGATATAATTGACTTTATAACAGTGTTCGAGATTCACATTTTTGTTGCAATAATCTCTCGCTCTGAGTTTTCTATTTTTGATGACACAGACAGACGGACGGATGGACAAAGTGTCCATAATAGGTCTTTTCGTCTATAGAAAAAAGACCTGAAAATCCGAAACTGAAAAATGTAATGAAAACGCACTTTTGAAACAAACTAAAATATAAAATCAGCAAAGAATTTTCGATGCATGTCGTAGAGCAATTTTTTGTTCCAATTGTATTTTTGCAACTTTTCAAAATAACTTTCGAAAATGCAAACCATTGTCCCATTTCGTATGCTATTTCAATTGTCAAAAATACAAAAACCTACAAAAAAGCAATATCTTTCTTTGATTGATTGTAAGAAGAAAGATCACTAAGCTGAAGTGTAGTTTTTCATAAAACGATCTATTCATCGCAGTGTTCTAGGACAACGAATGAGATATGAGAAATTATACGATTCAGAAGTTTCAAACTCCTCTAATATCTTTCCGGAATAATGCGAAGGCAACTCTCAATATAATTGTCATAAAAAATTAGGACACAGCCGATAAAAAACGAAACGATACAACAAAGCGACGCTCACTTCTGACTCGCATACAAAGCATAATCCCATACAAATATCGCTTACCTGATGAGTGAAATAATTTACCGCGCAATCGTTGCAAAATATGTGAGTACAAGAAAACATTGCGAAGTAATTACTTCCTATTTTTCCGTAACATAATTCACATTCTCTTTCGTAAAACTCCGTTCCGTCATTAGTTGCATCCAGTGAATCCTTAAAATTAAATTCAATTCAATTAATTCATATTGAAACACTTAAAAAATCAGACTTCATCAGTTCCCGAATTCTCGTCCATCACTTTCTCACTATGCAGCGATTTGAAGCAAATTTCACATATTTTCGCACTCGACGCATTTAAAAACGTACAGAAGGCACAATTCATTTTTCAACGATAATTCGATTTCAACGATTTACAGTTGAGTTACTTGATAAAAAAAAAAACCGAAACGTTTGCACAGCATGAAGTTTTCACAATGGACACTAGACAAGATGTAGAATGTTAGTCAGTTTCATAAATTGTTTGGGTCTCCATGTAATTTTGTTTGATTCTTGGGAGAATAGACGTGTCGCAGGTTCGCTTCAACATTTTTTTATCCTTGACAATTAGGTGCCATTCACAAAGTACGCATGTTTATTAGGAGGTATGAAGGGTTAGACGAGCGTTCGATCTATTTTGAAATGTGCATGCGCTAGACTAACGGACCTAAAATCGTCATTTTTATCGTGCGCACTTTATGGGCCAATTGATATTTATGTTTAATTCTTAGGTATAGTGAAAAACTCCTTTACTGTCCCTAGACTTTGTCTCACTCATGCGTGGTGTAAACTTTTTTTCTCCAGACAAACAGGTGACAAAATCTCATACAAAATTCACAGGTTTGAGACCTGTTGACATGATTTTTTTTCGACTCAATTCGTTCTTTCTTGGCTTTAAATAAAATTGAGGAAGACAAATTAATATGACCGCAATTTTACCTGTCATGTCGCCACATTAGGGGAAACATTTTTGACAATAGCTCTAAGGTCTCTCAGAATCACATAAAACTAACTAAAGATTGGAGGAAAATGTACCTGCGAATTTTTATTTCATCATTCTGCCCTGGCTAAAATTACATAGGTGTGTCTCGTTTACTCATACAGCACATCAAACTGATTCATTAAAAAGTTATCACTGTCATCACCTTGGCAGGGGTGTATGAAAAAGTTTGACTTCTTGAAAAGTTAAGCTCGTCAGTGAGTCGCCCATTTCAGTTTTGACAGATTTACTAGACGTCAAAATGTAAGGATTCAAAAATGTGCAAAATCACAACTTTAACTCTTCATACATTCCTCGTTTCCAGCGTTTCGCCTGGCTGCTTCGCATCAGAATTATAATCACTATAAACTACTTTTCGAACAACTTTCGGTTTATCACCAAAAATCACTTAATATAATTTACGTTTCTTCATTCATACGGTCATGTATAATAGAACGATGTGCGAAACAAAAATTATAACATATGCAAGGGACCCGTACGCATAAGAATAATTGTGGCAAACCGAATAGATGTTGCAAAAAGATTCGAACGTATCAAAGTAAATATTGCCTTAACTCTTAAGTGTATGAAACTGCGTCGACATCAAATTGGATTGGATATTGAAAAACCTGTCCGAAGAAACGGGGCAAAAAACATTTCTGATCCTTAAAAAGCCCAAAAATAAAAAAATGGACAAAATGTGAAAAAAATGCACTAGGCCCGATCTTAGAACCGACCTAGAGCACTTAGGAGAGGCCTTGATCCATACTTCCATGATCCATACTTCCAAGTTCGCCTCTTTTTAGACCCGTACGATTAACGCAGTGCTTCGAAAAGGGGTCTATTGCGTTTACCACGACGTTTGTAACCAGTCGAATTTCGACCCGGTAGTATGGGGGGAGCACCGCTCATGGTCCTTGGATGACGAATCAACAATAAAAAAAATACACTCAGAAGGTATGTGCAGAGTACATAAATTTAGTTAATTTTGTTAATGTTTCAGAATGCCATTGATAATGGTCTAAAAAGTAGACCGAAATATTTGGCAATAAATTTAACAAATATTGAGCAATACCGAAGTTTTAATCTTCTTTATGAAATAAAAAAAATGTCCGTCCGCCCGTCAACACGATAACTCGAGTAAAACTCAACCAATTTTCAAAAACTTTTTTCCCTGAAAGGTAATTGAACAATCGTTTATGGGATTGAATCTAGGCGCTGTCGGCGCAAGGGCCACCGAGCTAGGGCCGTTTAAGTGGTTTTTGGTCTTTTGTACATAGCTCAGGTAAATCTTTTTCGATTTTCATAAATTTTTTTTGTTTGAAAGATCAAGGCATGACCGACAATTTATATAAGAATCTTTTGCCTGTGCTTAATACTCAAGTGGGCCTCAGGTCGATCGGCCCCAACTAAAAAACATATGCAGGGGACCCGTACGCAAAAAGATTCGAAATGTTGCCCTAACTCTTAAGTGCATGAAATTACGTCCACGTTAAGTTGTATTGGAAATTGCATATAGGGCAATATTGAAAAACCTGTCCGAAGAAACAGCGCAAAAACCTTTCCAAATCCTTAAATAAATCTCAAAATATAAAAAAAATTGTACTAAGGCCGATCTTAGAACCGACTTAGAGCACTTAGGAGAGGCCCGTGACCCATACTGCCATGAACAAAAATGTTCGCATCTATTTTCTCTGCAAAACCGTACAACAACCCTCATAATTAAAGAAATATTCACGAAACATCACCAAATATCGTATGTACTCGCGTCGCGTGAGTTGGGCCCACACTGAAGACTCTTCAGCCCGAACCACTCAACAGATTTTCACTAATTTAATTTTCGTGATTTTTTGAAGTCCACATCTTTCATTCAAAACATTGAAGAGCGATTTCCGTTCTAATTTCGCACAGATATAAGTGAAAAAGCTCCACGAACCTTCAAAAAACCACGTTTTTGACCATTTTTGCGACCGTAACTTCAAAAGTTTTCGACCGATTTTGCCCGAATTCAATCCAGTAATCAATTTGGTAATCTTTCAGGAAAATCGGATAAGAGTTACCCGATTTATGTTGAAAAAACACGTTGGGCCCTAGTAGAGATTCAGTTTTAGGGCCATGGCTGAGACCAAAAACTCAAAATTCAAAAAAATTTCTTCCATAAAATGTCCGGCATGCAAAGAAATGTTTATGAAAATCGGATAAGATTTACGCAAGTTATGCGCAAAAGACCAAAAACCACTTAAACGGCCCTAGCTCAGCGGTCCTTGGCCCGAAAGGGCCCAGATTCGATCCCATAAAAGCTTTTCCGATTACCTTTCAGAGAAAAAAAAAAGTTTTTCAAAATCAGTCAAGTTTTACTCAAGTTCGAGCGGTGACAGACGGACGGACAACATTTTTATTGTATTTTTCCCTTATTTATAACCCAAAACGAAAAACTAACCAACTCCCGGGTCGAGATTGGGGTGGTTACAAACGTCGTGGTAAACGCATAAGACTCTTTTCGAAGAACTTCGTTCTTCTACGGGTCTTAAAATTTGTTTCCATCTTGCAAAGCAAATTGAGGGAAACATTTTTGTCTATGGAGGTATGTGTCCGAGGCCTCTACTTAGGGCCCTAGGTCGGTACTAAGGTCGGCTCTAGCCAAAACAATGGTTTTTTGCTGTGTTGCAGAGAAAATTGAAGACAAATTTTTCTCTAATAAGATAATTATTGAAATAATTGGATTTGTGGTTCAAATTTGTAAAAGTATTTTTTCTCTATTAGGAGTTCAATTTTGTGCTTTCGGAATAGAGATGAGTGGGTTGCCCGAAACTTCGAAAAACCCGACCCGAACCCGAACCCGAATTGTTTTTTTCGGGTTAATGGGCTTCGGGCTTCGAAAATTTTAATCGGGTCGCGTTCGGTCCGGGTCGGGTTTCGAAAAATGGTCGACCCGCTCATCTCTATTTCGGAAAGGCTTTTTTACTCAGTTTCTTCGGACGCTGTGGATGTTCGGATGTTACGAAAAGACTCGAACATATTTAAGAGTCAATTCGCGAAGAGTTGAACCAGCTTATATGACAGTGAAATACAAGTGGTTCCAGATATCGAAGCCAGGTGGCTCATTCGATTCCTTGGTTCTTTCTGAGAGTTTTGAAACAAAAGAGAGATGACTTTTGCATTGTCATTGAGGTTCTGTATGATACTTTGAAAGGTCATGTAAGGATATCGTAAAAATTGTATATTGCTAATAACTTCAGTAAATGAAAACAAACAAACACAAAACTTATAGGGTCTGTGGACGGGGTCAAGACCAACAATATTTGAGGTATGAACAGTTCATAATCCGACATTGTAGGGGAGAGATATTCATTTTTAGTTCAAAAAATGGTCATTTTCGGTGGGTCCGGAAGGACAACAGCGCGGCGATATACGAAGATATTAGTATTTTAATCGAAGGCTTGTACCCCCTAGCATCTAAAGTTGAAGAAACATCCATGGATATATTCGACTGTGACTCAGCGGAACCACATTAGTCAGATCATGAAAAAAAGCTTGAAAAATCACTACTTATACATGCTGTAGAATAGCTTCTTCTAAAGCTCAACGTTGCTTCCGTTGTCGTCGTCACGGTTGTTACTCACATTGTGGAAACTTAAGAACATTTATTTCGTCGACTTAATCTTTTATTAAAAGCAAAAATTCAAATTTCCACTTTATTTCGTTGAACCGATTGGCAATCATTCGAATCGGTTTTAAGACTCGATTCGTTCAAATGCATTGCATCCAACGTAATAAAGCGAAAAATTCAAATTGTGTCCTGTCATTTCGATATCGAAAAAAGAGAAACATATTTTCATAGCAAATACAGCCGCTTTGTGCAAAACTCTAGATTCGTAACACTTAATTTGCGTAAATAAATCACTCAAAATGCCTATGAACGAAGTGACTGTGAACAAGGTGATCGTTCACCCGCTAGTTTTATTAAGTGTTGTCGATCACTTCAATCGAATGGGCAAAATTGGTAATCAGAAGCGTGTGGTTGGAGTTCTTCTTGGTTGCTGGCGACAAAAGGGTGTTCTGGATGTGTCCAATAGTTTTGCTGGTAAGGATTTTCCATTCGACAATTTGACTGAAACTCTACGAATCTCTCATTGAATAGTTCCTTTCGATGAGGATGACAAGGATAAGTCCGTTTGGTTCTTGGATCACGACTACTTGGATAGCATGTACGGAATGTTCAAGAAAGTGAATGCACGCGAACGAGTCGTTGGTTGGTATCACACCGGTCCGAAGCTTCATCAAAACGATATCGCAATCAATGAGTTAATTCGTCGTTATTGTCCCAACTCCATTTTGGTTATCATTGATGCAAAGCCAAAAGATCTCGGTTTACCAACGGAAGCTTACATTTCCGTCGAAGAGGTCCACGATGATGGCACACCGACATCAAAAACTTTCGAACATGTGCCGAGCGAGATCGGCGCTGAGGAGGCCGAAGAAGTTGGTGTTGAACATTTACTCAGGGACATTAAGGACACAACTGTGGGCAGTCTATCGCAAAAGATTACAAACCAACTGCTCGGATTGAAGGGCATCAATGCACAGATCCGTGACATTAAAAATTATTTAATTAAAGTGAGTCATAGAAGTTGTTCAGTTGAAAGTCGTCGGCTCAGGTACCATTATGTTCTCAGAACGAAATGGTTTTGAGGCCAGCGGCTTTCATCTAACGAAAAACAAAATTGGAGCTTGGTATGAGAATGTCTCGATTCAATTCACAGGTAGGAAACGGTCAACTTCCACTCAATCACCAAATCGTCTATCAACTGCAAGACATTTTGAATCTGCTGCCAGACATAACAACAGAAAGTTTCACAGATACTCTATATGTTAAAACTAACGATCAGATGTTGGTTGTGTATCTAGCGTCTATGGTTCGGTCGATTGTTGCCTTGCACAATTTGATAAATAATAAGCTGACCAACAACAGTGCTGAAGAAGTTAAAAAGGATGAGGCGAAAGATAAGAAGGATAAGGACAATAAGGAGATCAAAGACGGCAAGAAAGATGAATCAAAAAAAGAGGAAAAATCTGATAAAGGAACTGACGAGAAGAAGAAATAAATAGCTGGAACCGTCAAAGTGTTGAGTGTTCATTTTGATTTTATTGTTTGATTTAAGTCAAAAAAATCATTCAAAGTACTAATAAAAACTATTGAATTTATCACCCGAACTCACGATTAATTTGGAAAAAAAAAGAAACTTCTACCGGATGTTAGTGGTAGCTACCAGTCATCAATGATAGCTAGCGACAGTTAAGGGCAGTTCATAAATTACGCAACGCCAAAATTTGGCTTCCTCCCCCCGTCACGCAAGCTTGTAAAACGTGTAGATGCACCAATAATCTATCAAGTTCTTCTCTTAGGAGTATTCTGAAGAGGAACCAACGATTTCCCCTCAACAAGAAATGTTGTGTTCAATTTAGCTAAAGTCTTTGTTTTCATTGATTTTGGTGTTTTTTCACACCTTTTGTAGTTGTACAACACATAGATCCACTCGTATCGAATTGCTCTCATATTGACCTTTTATTTACATTATAAAGGTCTGCTTTTAGCCAAGTCCACCAACAATGGACAACAATGGTTAACGCAACCGAATTCATAAAGTTTACAAAGTAGATATCTTATCACCTGGGGAACCTCGGTCTCATGTTAATGGACTATTCCATCAGTATTTCTACTTTGTAAATTATGTAAACGCTATAGAATTTGAGTGTACACCACTCTCTCAATACCACTTTGCATAAAACAATGGTAACTTAAGCAAATTCGTATTCGTAACGCAGTGTAGAATGTGTTGTTAAAAGGGAACGCTGTGTTTTATCTCCGATTATTATGGATAGTGTACTAAAAGTGAATGAGTGAATGAAATGAAAATAACGTTCCCTCTTAACATACTGATGAAATGGGCCTTATACTTATACTTATAATTCACAAGCCATAGAAGGCAAATTAAATCGGCACCGTAGCCTGGGTAACGTATTTCATCTCTTCCACTCATGCAATGTGATTTATATTAACATGAGACAAAGCACGTCCGTTCCCCAGGTGACAAGATATCTACTTTGTAAACTTTATGAGTTTGGTTGCTTCAACCATTGTTTTCCATACAAACTTTTTTATAAAAGTGAACGAAAATACATTTGTGTACACTCAGTTTCTAAAGCATTCACATTACTTACAATGGAATGAGCGGAATGAGCCAGAAATTGAGTGTACGTATGCGTTCCTTACATTGTATACCGATGGAATGAGCCATATGATAGTTGGTTGGTTGGTTTTTTTGGCCGAGTAGCATGATACAAACTTACTTAATTAACCAGATCCTGCGGAAGTCCAAAGCAGTTGTGACAGTGTCACATATGAACATTTTCATATGTGACACTGTCACAATTCCTACTGACCTCCGATTTTTTAAATCGGAAGTATTTAGTTGATTGGGATATACCAGTCAAGACAGCAAAATACAAAACTCTGTGACTAAAACTACTAAGCGCTCATGCTGAACGCTGAAGTCATCTTTGTTGGGCTCATTGTGTCGTCTAGTGGCTCATTCTTTGCTGTGCTAAATGTCTGGATAGTCCATCCATTTGCTGTCTGTAATGAAGGATAGAACGTCAGGCAATGGTACCTTTCGGAATTCCTCTAGTGTTAGTAAAAGTCACTTAGGTGAGTCACCACAGCATCGACAGTGCAGGACAGTTGCACATGAAAAGCTTCGTTTCCGCACCTTCTACAGTTCTGTTCGTTGACAAGTCCCATTTTGTTCAAATGGTATCTGAAGCAATTGTTCCCCGTCAGCACTCCCACTAACAACCTTAGCCTTGCCTTATCTAAGCTTAAGTGGTATTTCGTGGTCTTCGAGTTGCATCTCAACAAAAACTCTTTCGTTTGCCTACAAGCGTTCAGCTGCTCCCACGCTCTCTGATGCCTGTCTTTGGTCTTGTCTTTGATGAGTTCTGGCACCAACCCAGCGTTAATGCCGAGTGCTGTGGGTGAACTCACATTCGCCCGCCTTCCTTGCCAGCTCATCAGCCTTCTCATTCCCCTCAATGTTCGAGTGTCCCGAAACCCATACCAGAGTTACTTCGTTCTTCTCTGATAGGGCATCTAGGGCTACACAGCTTGCAAGATGACAGCGCTTTTAGCGCCATCTCACTGTCAGTACAAATCGAAACCTTCTTGCCCTCCAGCTGCAGCTCCAATAGCTTTTCGCAGCACACACTGATGGCAACTGTTTCTGCTTGGGAAACTGTCGCGAGATACCCGGGCGGGATCGAGTCCTCCAGTCCCAACTCCGCACAGTATATTCCCGCACCTGCTCCCTTCTCCTTCTTGGAGATTCTCACATCTCCCTCTATGGGTGATCTTTCTCCTTCCCAATCCACTTTATTGGGAATAATGGCTCGGAATTTTTTATCGAAACGAAACTCAACTGGCATATAATCTTGTGGCATCTCAATCTCTCTGATGTCATTCCTCAGCTTATTTAAGATACCCGCATGATCCATGCTCCTGTCGAGGGCCAACCAATGACCGCACCTGAACAGTCTAGCTACTATCATCCATGCCTCTTGCTCTATAAATTGGCCAATCGGACTCAATGACAGTAAAACTTCCAGAGCCGCAGTCGGAGTCGACGTCATCGCTTCCGTTATGCTCTCTGCACATGCGCAAGTCTCCTACGTACGCTCATCGTCTCCAGCTTGTGTGACCATACCATGCAGCCATAGCTCATTATTGGTCTCACAATGGCCGTGTACAACCAGTATAAAGAAGCTGAGGGCCTAAACCCCCATCTCTTCCCGATCGCATTGCGGCATTGCCAGAAAACTCTGATTGATTTACTTATCCTCTTGGATATGTGTTCACCCCAGTTCAGCTTCTCGTCTAGTATGACCCCAAGGTACTTCGCCTTGTCCGTGTGTCCTTGTGTTCTGCAGTCTCATTTGTCGGATCTTATTCTTAGCGGTGAAGAGTACCAATCCAGTTTTATCTGGGTTAACAGAGAGTCCTGAATCTCGACACCGTGCCTCCACCAACGCGAAAGCTCTCTGCATGAGCTGACCTCTTCATACTATTCCTGATGCTATATGATAGTTGAAAATTTTCTATTGCTTTACTGTCAAGGCAACTGTCCTATAAACTGAGGCGAAGCGGAGAGATCAACGGACGATTGCGCCAGTGTCTTTAGTCTTAGGGTGATATTTGATGAAAGACATCATTTGTGATGGGGAACAAAAAAGTATGGAATTTGAGATTGTTTCACATAGAAAACAGCGCCACTTTTTTACATAACACAATAAATTCAACGGGTGGTGTATGAGGGTGACAGCGAAAATGGCGGAAAAGGGGGGCGTTAAATTTTCTTCGCAAATTTTTTTTTAATTCGAGATAGAGGTCTGGTGTGAAACGGAAAGTTGTGTGTGTAGTATAGTGTATCGGGGTCCATTGGCGCCATTTGGTCGGAAAATTGTCGAAACAATGGGACGTCATTTGTGAATGTAATGTTTATGTAATGCAGATAAATTCCAAGAGAGAAATTCGTGTCATGCAAACTCTTGACGTATCAGCAGAGATCCGAGTTTTGAGGGCTGAAATCTTTTTCAGTGATTTCAATTCTATGCTTCTATCGAATTCGTGAGACAATGTTGAGCACAACGCATATACAAGTTCAGTTGACAGCTTGCAGCGATGAATTCGTATCGTGTTCGATACGTCATTTTTTATCGGATTGCTATGCTAATAAGATCTTTGCTTTTTTTAGATCTGGTTTTCCAAAAAACTGGTTTAATTTTCAATTTTACTCGAATTTTATATTTCAACTAAGATGAGAATATTTACTGTTTAATTCTAAATTTAAAACGCATGCTGTTCGGCAGTGGTACAATTCCTGGACAAGGTACTTGACCGGGTAACTCACAAATGCAATGACGATCGCATTCCACGCCAATATTTGCAGGATTGTCTTTCTTTTCCGCCGCCAGTGCTTCAGCAGCCAATGTTTGTCTGTTGGAAAAATTCAAATGACCAAATGATTTCTCAACCTGTCGCCTTGATTACTTACTCAGATTTTCCCACTACTGCGATCAAATGATTCTCAATCTCGTCGTTGTTCTTGCTGTCTATGTCAATGATCATTTCTTCTCCATTTGCTGAAGTAAGAAATGAATTTTTTTGTTAGAACGTCATGTAATGTTTTTGAGTAATTTTGAAGAATTTGTAAAGAACCCAACAATAGTTACAGCCAGCAACTCTTACTATGTCAGGACAAGAATGGATTGGTCTTAGCAGATGAGGAAACGTGCATTGCGAATGGGCTGAGTACTTTAAAAAACTGCTTAATCCGAACACACCGCTCAACCGAAACGAAGAAAATAACGAATTGATATTTCATACTATACAAAGAAGGACCAACGATACAAGAAATTGAATCTGAAATTTCGAGGCTAAGAAAATTCAAAGCCCCGGGGACAAACAATCTACTCGGTGAACTTTTAAGGAACAGCGGAAACGCCGTATGTAAATGTACGAGCTCATCACGCGTATATGGAATGTCAAGGAGTAACCGGAAGAATGGAAGACAACCATACTTTGTCCTATATCATGCCCGCAGAGTTAGAAGAGGGCGTGACGCAGTCCACACACCCCAAAAAAGAAGTCCACAAACTCAAAAAACGCCATACAAAACCTTTGGGACAAGGTGCCATATATGCGCGAACTTTTGAGTTTTTCCCCCTGTCCCACACCCCCTCCAAATTATTTATTTATTATTTTTATACGTCGCAGCAGCTCTCCAAAGAGGCCAGACTCACCAAAATCGGTTCGAAATTGGCTAAGATATCGAGGTGTGAAAATGACATTTTTCTATGGATTTTCGATTTTTCTATTGTTCTCATTATTACGAAATTTTTTTTTCTGATCTGTCGGTTTCTTTTATCTATCTATCTATTAATAATTTTCGATCTCGTGAACCAGACAGCCGATTTTGATGAAATTTTCAGGGAACGTCAGTCTCGGCCCCAAATGAAAAGTTTTATATTCCGCTTTTCCGGGAAAACTCTTGAAAAGTCGTGGCATCTAGAAAAATGATTAATTCATGATTATTTTCACTCAGTGCTCGGAGTTTTCGAATTTTAGCTCCGGAATGACAACACTTAGAGACTTGGTTTCTTCGGAAACGTTTTACAGATTGGTGAGGAGACTTTTTTGGGATCCTTAGAAAATGGCTGCCAGCATTTTTTTCTATCTTCTGAATTAGAATAGCTAGACAGTTGGTTTCTTCCGGAAAGTTATAGAGATTGATAAACGGAATTCTCCGGAAATTTTTTTTTCGCAGGAAAATTTTTTTCGCTGGAAATTTTTTTCGCAAGAAATTTTTTTTCGCCGAAAATTTTTTTCATCGGAAATTTTTTCGCCGAGAATTTTTTTGTCGAAAGTTTTTTTTCACAGGAAATTTTTTTCACGGGAAATTGTTTTCGCCGAAAATTTTTTTCTCCGGAAATTTTTTTCCTCCAAGATGTGTTTCGTTTTTCTTCCAAAATTGATTGACACTAATTGTTTCTATGTTATCACGAAAGTTGGGGTCGCCGCCGCGCCGCTAGCTGTGGCAGCTGCGTGAATTGCCGTAGCGCCAAATTTCGTCCCTACTTCCAAAACTACTTATATCACAACAAAAGCTCTTAAAAGGTAAAGTGTGACGCAGTCCCTAATGTCCAAATCAAGAGGTTTTTGTAAGTAAGGATCCGTAACCAACTGCCACAGATTTTCGACATGGAGGAAGGCCTACGCCAGGGTAGATCCTCTCGCGACACTGCTTTTTAATCTGACCCTTGAAGCAGCTGTGCGCTCCATGGACATAGACTCCAGCGACTCCAAGTCCAGTCAATTGCTAGGTTTCGCAGATGACCTGGACATACTTCGACCAAATATGGAAGTTGTTAAAGACAAATTTATGGCCTTGGAGAGGAGAGGGACCGACCTTGGGTTGAAAAATAATGGCTTCGAATCGACATCAGTTACATGGAGAGCCGGACATAGTCAGAACTACCAAAATAAACCGACAACGCTCGTGTACAGCGAATGGAAGATCGTCGTATTCCGAAAAAAATTCTCAAGACTAGACCGGAGGGCAAGAGAGGTGCAGGACGTCCAAAATCCAGATGGTACGATGCAGCTCTAGCCTGCGGGAGTTTCCAGCTGGAAGACGTTAGCTGCGGATAGACCCGGTTGGAGGAGCATGTTGGAGAAGGCCAAGCCCCTTAAAGAGTTTTAGTGCCTGTTAAGTAGGTGTGAGTAATAGCCATGTCGTTGCACTTGCGGAGGAACCAAATACCGGTCAAAGACGTCTTTTTTTAATAAATGAATGTTTAGTAAACCTCGAAAAAGTTGGAAATATCCCAACTTCATCTCGAATGGGGCTCAAGGGCTGTTCAAAATTACGTAACGCCTATATCCTACCTATATCCGAAAAAGAGTCAAGTTTGACGCAATGTTGTTACAATCGCTACGCTTGCCTCATACCCTCCTTCCCCTCTTACTTTAAGTAATTAATGAACGTTCCGTTATGCATCAGAATAAGACATCCAGATCAACATTTTATTTTCAAATGGAGAACAGATCAATTGATCTTAAGAGATACAGCAGGGTCTTTTATCCGAATTGGAAAAGCGTGTTTGAGTGTTTGAGATTCACTTATGAATCCAACCGCCAATGTCTGAAATACAAAATCCGAGATTGATTGATCCGATCTGAGTTTAAAATGCCTGGTTCTCAGACTCTGATGAATGGATCTCAGATTTAAATTCATTTTTTTAGCGATTCCGAAAACTGGATCTCATATGAGGATAACTGGATCTCAGATTGAAGATCTTTCCCAATTCAATGTGAAATCAAATTACTAGAATCTAAGATCCGAACTAAGTTTCACAACTTCATAAAGTTCCTTTGAAGCATTTAACACTTAATCAGAAAGGAAGGCACACTAATTTAGAGAAACTCTGGAAATCTCAGGTATCTGCTAGTTGCCTTTTTTCGGCCAAATGTTCACAATTACCGAAATAGCACCGAATGAAAGGTGAAGGTGTCATGTTCTTCAATGTCACCACTTGCACTGTCGGATTTTTGTACTGTACTTGTGGTATGTTCCAAAACACATAATTCCTAGAATGGAATGGAATTGAGTAACAATAAAAAACTAAGTGACTGAGAATTTCACCTAGCGCCGTCATGATGGTCACCGTATGTATTGTAATTGACACAGAAGATTTTCACATTTTCTTTGAGCACCAATTTGCCAGACTTGAGGTATTGTATTGTTCGTCGAATCGGTGCTCTTCCTATCATAAAACCCATTTTGTAAGAGTTTTTCCGGGGATCGATCACAAAAAATAAAGGTAGAAACTTAACCTCTTCGTTTTAATGTTTCCTCACTCTTTGAATGACATAACTATTACATTGCCACTACTTTCGATACCCGCACAATGTAACAACGAGATATGACGTCAATCAAGACGTAGAGCTGGAAAAAAAATTTTGAAGATGCAAGAAGGTTCTCTATTTTCAAGAAGTAACGCGTTCTTACTTATATCTCACATTTTCCATCTCGGGTGAGAGCAGCGGAGAAAGCCAGTGATGCTTTCGTTTGCATGACAATTGTCGGATAGAACAAAGGAACTATCACGTAAACGGAGATAAAATTGAAAACGATTCAATTTTGTCTCCATTTACTTGACAGTTTCTTTTGTTTTACTGTCCAAAAATACTCCGTTTTTAAGTGGAAACCAGGACTTATTTTCAACAAGAGAGCAGTCGTGTGATGTCTTTTCACAATTTTTCTACGTTTCTCTCCCTAACTCACGAAAATTAAATTTCCACGGGAGAAGGAAAAAGTGAGATACGCCTTTGTGCTTGTTGAAAATAGGGCCAAGCTTGTGATGAGCTTTTTTTTTAATTTATTAAAACAATTATTCGATAATTTCATTGATTCGGCATTTTTTACTAACATTTTCACTTTCTGAGTTTAGCAAGAGTTACTGGTCGCTAACAGTGATCGCTATAGCACACGAAATTGTTTTTGGTTAGCCTTAGCAACGCTAAAAATATCGGTTCGTGTATGGCTAATTCCATCGGTACCGTCACCTGGGTAACGAATTTCATCTCTTTCACTCTTTCAATGTGGTTTAGATGACCATGACACAATAGACATTCGTTCCCCAGGTGACATGGTAACGACAATGTATGAATTAGCGATGGAATTAGTCGTATACAACTCTGACGTTGTCTATCTTCAATGTGATTCTGCGGATGTGGAATCGGTTAAGTTGAGGTGGCGCTAGTATACATCAGCGTGACAATATTCTTTTCAAACAAAAATGTAATGTACGGGCACGTCATAAAGAGCCCAGTAAACTTCAGTCCAATTGCGATTCGATTCGGAATTCATTACCGTCTGGGGAATTGTAGCGATAGCTACTTTATGTTTTCACCCTTTCTGTCTCTCCGTCCGTCCATGCACAGTCACAATTATGACGTCAAAAAATGACGTTACAAATACTACGTCACATAAATGGAGTCACAAAGTCCCAAAAATGACGTCGCAGAAATGACGTCACAAAAAGACGTCGCACAAATTACGCCACACAGTGGGTAAAACGGCTATATTCGTGTTCATAAATCTAGTACTGCTGAAACAATTTTGACAAGAGTTCTAAAATTTTGCTGTAATTACTCTATAGTAATGACATATTACTGGAAAAGTATAAAACAAATTTGACATTTTGAAAATTCAAGAATCCCACTTCAGTTTTGACGAATTTCTCTTATATTGAACGTCGAACTGTAAGAATTCGAAAATGTGAAAAATCATAACTTCAATTCTTAATTCCTTTTTCTGCTCTTTAGCTCATGAAGATACATCATTACCATCATTACCTACACAATCAAAGTGACAACAACATTAGAAATAGGTGGGAAAGGTGATTTAGTACAATTTCATGGTCATTTTTGGCGTCAAATATATAGAGAAGTTCGTCAAAACCGGAGTGGGATTCTTGAATTTTCAAAATGTCAAATTTGTTTTATACTTTTCCAGTAATCTGTCATTACTATAGAGTAATTACAGCAAAATTTTAGAACTTATGTCAAAAGCAGTAGCAGATTTAGGAACACTAGGATAGCCGTTTTCCCCACTGTGCGTCATAAGAATTAAGTAGAATACGTCACAAATAGGACGTCACAAAAATACGACGTCACAAATATAAGACGTCACAAATATAACCAAAGGTTATGACGTCATAGATTTTGTTTCGTTTAATTTTTCAGCAATACAGTACGCTACTTTTCTATGCACATGTACTTGACCTTGACCTTGCAACATTCGAGTTTGTGCTCAGCACACGCCCAGAAGGGTATGAACTTTGAATCGCTTATAGCAGAAATACCGCTTGGATCTACCTTTTCAGCCCCCAAAGTAAATATGAAGTCATGCAATAATGTTCATACAATAATGTCTGTGCATATTAACTAGCGCTGCGTCGCCACTCGACATGCATTGAACTTGTATACTAACAACAACCACCGTCGCGTCGCTCGACAACGTGGTCGTATAGTGCTGTCAGAAGGAAAAAAAAACTTAGCGAAAATCAGCGAAGATTTTCACAGAAATCTGCCGAAAAAAATCAAATTACAGACAAAATTATACTAAAGATTCTCGACGATTCTTTTGTTTAGTTTTGTCAATTGCGGTTATTACCGCTAACAATTAAGCAGGCCCGTATAACAGTATGGTGAGATGAGACAACTGCCGGCAATGAGGCAGATGAACTCACTGCCAAAAAAAAAAAAAACAATCATCAAGGGCAAAACAAAAGGGACAAATTGTCACGTAATTTCTTTATTAAATTGCGTATCCACGAAGCATACTTTCCAGTCGTTTGGTGAATTTTTTGTTTTTAACGGAGCAAAAATTTTACGTGATCAATAACAGTCAAAGCCTACTGGAGTTGGATGACAGTCACAAAATTAGCTCTTTTTGTTAGCAGAATTTACCACATCCCATTATTTGGAAACTGTCATATTAACCGTCAAAATAATGCGATACGCGATGGAGAGGTGTCGCTTTCGAGAGAGAAAATGACAGTTTATGAGGATGATTCCAAAAAAAGATAAATACGAAACAGCAAACACAAATATGGCGGAGAAAGTTCGTAAAAATTGTGATTTTTGTGAGGAAAACATAAATTTTAACATTTTATTTTGTAGATGTCAAACATGGAAGAGCGCAGACTTTGGATAGGCAATTTGGATACACGAATGACTGAGTAAGTATCTCAAATTGAACAAATCGTTTGCCCTTCAAAGTGCATAGAAATTATTTGGATGGCAAATTTTTTCCGTACATCAAAACTAAATATTTGCATTTTTCTTTCCCAATTATCGGTTTCAACTTTTGAAAATATTGCAAAAATGTGGATCTATCGAAAAATTTGATATGCTGTTTCATAAGTCAGGCCCACTGATCGGGCAACCGCGAGGTTATGCTTTCGTAACATATGAAAATGTAAGGGTAGCTCGTGAATGTGAAGGTGAAGTGAAAATGTTAATTGCATTATTGGATTTTTTAGGTGAAAGCAGCTGACGTCGCGCTAACAAAATTGCATGGAAAACAAATTGGAACCAAGATGATTGTTGTTAGATTGGCCAAAAATTTGAATTACGTGAGTTAATACAAAATGTTGAAATTTCCATCCACTCCTAGATTTTGTGAGTTTATGCCAAGGATAAAATCTTGTGGATTACTTAGAGATCCGTTCGTTCACCTTAATATTAACCTTTAGGTCTATTCCAAGAACTTACAGCTTCGTTACAAGAATTTTTGAAATCAGCGAAACCAGCTACAATCCCTGGTCCTATAACCTAAGGCTCATTTAGTTCACATCGTTCTATGTTAGTCTACCTATCCAATATTTCTTTGTTTCAATCCAGAAACCACGCCTCACCTCAACCAAAAAAATATATTATGACATCTTCACTATACCTTCTCAGGAATCGATCGTTTTTTAGAGTTTATGAACACCATAAATAATGTCCTAATCGGGTCCGCAGTGACGGCGCTTACGAACTAGCGCACACTTCTAGGTGACTTTCAAGCATAGTCGATTTTCGCGGAATTAGCCGGAACCGTGTTATTGCCACCTACGAATGGACTTGTCTATCTCTTGAATCCCCCGCCCCTATCGGCCATGCTGGCGTAAGCACTTTCGCTTGATAGGTCGGAGATTTGTAGCTTAAGGACCTTACACCGAAATGTGCAAATGGAAATGTAATGTTTGATGGATCAGAAATAAAATTCGGTGGTATTTTAGAAGTTCGTACAAGTTTATTCAAATTTGTTGCTTGTGTTTGTTAGTTATAACGCAATGGAGAACTAAATGTCAAAAGCGACGTGGAAGCTAGAAGATAAATTGAGAAACGTGTGTATTATGTAGCGTTTAATCTTTGTGCGTGATCTATCAGATCTGGTTTTCCCATGTACTACCACCTTCACCGTACTACTGTTTTGCCCGTACTGCCGTTTTTCCCGTACTACCATTTTCTCACGTACTACAGTTTTCCTCGTCCTACCGTTTTCCCTGATGTCCAAAAGTCTTGGTGTCCGATGTACGAATGTCCGGATGTCTGGGTGTCAGGATGTCCGGGTGTCATGGTGTCCGGATGTCATGGTGTCCGGATGTCATGGTGTCCGGATGTCATGGTGTCCATAATTCCGGAAGTCTGTCGAGATCGTACTCTATCTCTACTCGCTACGAGTTTTTAGACCCGTACGAAGTACGTAGGTCTGATGCGTTTACTACCACGTTTGTTACATTGCGAATTCGAACCCAGGAGTAAGAGGGAACCTTTTTTGCTGCCTCCAGATGACAAATCAGCGAAAAAAACAATGTCCGTCTGTCTGTCTGTCTGTCGGTCTGTCTGTCTGTCCGTCAACACGATAACTTGAGTAAATCTTGACCGATTTTCAAAAACTTTTTTTTGTTTGAAAGATCTCGGCACGGCCGACAATTTATAGAAGAATTTTTACCTGTGCTTAGGGCTCAAGTGGGCCTCATGTCGGTCCTGAGGTCGGCCCTAACATAAAAAAAATGTTTTTTGCTATGTTGCAGAGAAAATTGAGGAAAACATTTTTGTCTATGGAAGTATGTATCCGAGGCCTCTATTTAAGGCCCTAGGTCAGTACTAAGGTCAGCCCTAGTTCAAAAAATAGTTTTTTGCTATGTTGTAGACAAAATTGAGGAGAACATTTTTCTCTATTTGGAGGTCAATTTTGTGCGTTCGGAGAATTTTTTTACACCGTTACTTCGTACGGGTTTTTCAAAATTGCCCTACGGGCAATTTCCGATACAGTCTAATGTGAACGCAATATTTACTTAAATACGTTCCAGTCTTTTCGTAACATCAACTCTGTTTGCCGCATCTATTCTGATACGTACGGGTCCCTTCTATGTTTTGTATGCGATTCGAGCAAATCCGTTCCGATTTTCATTAACATTTTTTATTTGTCCAGAACGATGATTTCGCATTTATCACTCTAGACCATTTTCATATATCTCGATATCGCCTTCGGCTCGAGCCGTAATGCCCCCACATACCACAATAACAATTTTGGCATGAGGTGGATAATCTTATATTAATCGATAGGTCTATGAAAGCCCCCAACAACTTATAGAAAATTTTTTTTTTGTTTGTGCCCTTGGACTTAGCTAGGGCCCTAAAAGGCGTCTTTTGCGTTTACCACGACGTTTGCAACCACCCCAATTTCGACCGGGTAGTAGGGGGAGCATCGATCATTGGCCTTAGATGACGAATTAACAATAAAAAAAATGTCCGTCCGTCCGTCACTGCGATAAGTTGATTAAAACTCAACCAATTTTCAAAAACTTTTCTTTCCCTGAAAGGTAATCGAAATATCTTTTTTGGGATTGAATCTGGGCACTGTCGGCCCAAGGGCCACCGAGCTAGGGCCGTTGAAGTGGTTTTTGGTCTTTTGTACATAACTCGAATAAATCTTTTCCGATTTTCATAAATTTTTTTTATTTGACATGGCCGACAATTCATGGAAGAAAATGTTTTGGATTTGAGTCCTTGAACTTAGCTAGGGCACTAGAAACGAATGTCTGCTATCGCCTTACGTGTTTTTTGTACATAACTCGAGTAAATCTTTTTCGATTTTCATGATTTTTTTGTAAGATCTGAGCACGGCTGACTTTTTATGGAAGAACTCTTTTTGAATTTGAATCCTTGGATTTAGCTAGGGCACTAAAAACGAGTCTCTGCTAGCGCCCTACGCGTTTTTTGTACATAACTCGAGTAAATATTCACCGATTTCCATAATTTGTTTTTTGTTTGAAAGATCTGGGTATGGCTGACAATTTTTAGAAGAAAGTTTTTTGGATTTCAGTCCTTGAACTTAGCTAGGGCACTAAAAACTAGTCTCTGCTGGGGCCATTCGTGTTTTTTGTACATAAATTCAATTGAAATTCAAATTCAATTCAATTCAAATTCAATTCAATAACTCGAGTAAATCTTTTCCGATTTTCATAATTGTTTTTTTAATCGACAGGTCTATGAAAGCCGAACAGTAGAAGAAACGTTTTTGAGATTAGACCCTAGGATACAGTTAGGGCACTAAAAACGAGTTTCTGCATGTTTTTTGTATTTAACTCGAGTAAATCTTTTCCGATTTTCAATTTTTTTTTATGGAAAGGTCTATGACTGTCTCCCTTGTTATGGAAGAAAATTTTTCGATTACGGACCCTTGGACTCAGTCAGGACCCTAAAACTGAGTTTCTCATAGGGCCCAACGTGTTTGTTTACATAAGTTGGATAAGTTGGACTGGTCTTTTTCTATTTGAGAGGTAATCGAATACCGAATTATATTCAAAAATAAATTTGGACCCGGTGCCTGTGCTCAGGGCTGAAGTGGGCCTCAGGTCTGTCCTAAGGTCGGCCCTTTACAAATACTTACATAGACAAAAATATTTCCCTCAACATAGTGAAAGACCATTTTTTGTCTAGGGCACACCTTATGACCGACCTAGGGCCACAAGGAAATGCCTCGGACACATAATTCCATAGGCAAAAATGTTTCCCTCAATTTGCTCTGCCCTAGGTCGGTCATAAGGTGTACCTTAGACAAAAAATGGTTTTTCACTATGTTGAGGGAAATATTTTTGTCTATGTAAGTATTTGTCCGAAGCCTCTACTGAGGACCCTAGGTCAATCGAGAGGTCGGATCTAGACAAAAAATATGGTTTTTGTCTAAGTTGTAGAAAAAATTGAGATGAACCTCTGTTTGGAGGTCAATTTTGTACTTTCGGAAGGCCTTTTTTACACCGTTTCTTCGGACGAGTTTTTCACTGGTCGCAAGGTGAGAAAAACAACATCCAGAGATCATAAGATAAAAGATCTCTGGCATAATAATTAACGGTTGGTAAAAGTTGTTTTTTTCGGTATTTCCGATTTATTGTACTTGTAGAATAATTGATCCCGATTTAAGGGCATATTTTGAGGATTTTCTACGCATTTAGGGATTTTCTTTTCGAAGGATTTTCTTTTGAATGTGAAACGACTTTCTGTGTTTATTTACTCCTCGCTACAGACAAAGACTTTCTGTTGTTTCTTTCTATTCTGTTGGTCCGTGTTTCCCACTTTAACGTCTCAAGTTCGATCGGATGGGAAAAGGAAACTATTTTAAGATTCGCCCTTGCAATGAAAAAATTATCTGACGTTTTGGAATAAAAATTGGTTTTTAATTAATGTTCTAGGATGATTTAGATAAACCCAAACCGAAGGTAACGATACCAGTACTAGCAGCTGGATCATCTACAAGGGAACCACTGAAAATCAGTAAAGAAATAACAATTCAAGCCATCGAAGCCAAACTGAAAATGCTTGAGTCGAAAGCAGACGATTTGGAAATAAATAAAACACGATTAGATGAAGTGCCATTGATACACAAATACCAATTCAACAAGAACAACTCCACAGATCTAAAGTCCAGTACGAAACAGTCGTTCAAATATAACTCCAAATCGAGATACAATAATTTACATCATAAGCGCCATAAGCGATAAAAATCTACTCATTTAATTGAAGCGTGTAACAGTCAATAGTTTGTAATCATTCATTTCGTCAAAAAATGCTTATTTATTTCATTATCGAATAAAAATCATCAATCAATAAAGAAAACGTCGTTCAATTACCAAACCCACAAAAGGCGAACTTCCCTAGCACTTTTCTGTTAAGGAAGCTCCACATAAGCGACTTTTTCACGATTCGACCTACCTATTTTCAAGAGTATCGTCTTACAGGAGCGTCCGCACTTAGTTAAAACGTTCAATTACAAAGAGCCACCGTACTCTCTACTCTGCCACTTTAAATGTTACCTGGTTGTTGAGATTTTCTTGTTTCTCTCCTAAATTTTAGTTATGTCAGAGGTTTATACACGAAAGCTCCTGATGTGAGAGCTTTTTCCTGTCTCTACGGTAGTGGTGGGGCGACTTTCTTCGAAAAAAAAATCCTAGTCGCCCGGAGCCGAAATAAAATAGCATACAAAAACCTCTTAAGTGGTAAAGTGTGACACAGTCCGTAAGTCCGCTTCCAAAATTAATGATATCGAAATAACTGGTTCGACGATGAATGCCAGCGAGCTCTGGAGAACAAAAAGGCAGCTCGACTAAAAACTCTGAGTTGATACACTCGCGCAGGCCAGGCAGAGTACCGTTCGAAGAGAAATTTCGCTCGAAAACTGTTCCGGAACAAAAAACGGTTGCAGGATAGGATCGTTTTCATCGAAATTGAAAAGTTTAGCAATAGGAAGGAAACTCGGAACTTCTATCGGAAAGTAAAGGAATCTAAAAATGGTTACAGTCAACAACCTTTGCTGTGTGAGGACAAGAATGGTTTGGTCTTAACAGATGAGGAAAGGTGCATTGCGAGATGGGCTGAGTACTTCAAGGAACTGCTTAATCCGAACACACCGCTCAACCGAAACGAAGAAAACAACGAATTGCCATTTCATACTGCGCAACCATATATAGAAGAACAAAAGATGCAAGAAGTTGAAGCTGAAATTTCGAGGCTCAGAAATTTCAAAGCCCCGGGGACAGACAATCTATCCGGCGAACTTTTCAAGAACGGCGGCAACGCGCTATGTATGGAGATGCACGAGCTCATCACGCGTATATGGAATGTCGAGGAGTTACCGGAAGAGTGGAAGACCAGCATACTCTGTCCCATATACAAAAAAGGTGATAAAATGGATTGTGGCAATTTTCGAGGAATTGCTCTGCTGAATATTGCTTACAAGATATTTGCAAATATTCTTGACCAGCGCCTTCATCCATACATGGAAAACTCTGTAGGTGAATACCAAGATGGTTTTCGTGTAGGTCGTTCAACATCGGACCAGCTGTTTAATATCAGATAGGTCTTGGAGAAGGGCAAGGAGTACAATATTCAAACACACCATTTGCTCGTTGACTTCAAGGCAGCCTATGACAGTGTTAGAAGAAGTAAGCTGTGGAGAGTAATGGAGGAATTTGGAATCCCCAACAAACTGATCTCGCTAACCAAGTTGACACTGAACGGAGCTAATAGCCGAGCAAGGATCCGTAACCAATTAGAGATTTTCGACATAGAGGAAGGCCTACGTCAGGGAGATCCTCTCGTGACGCGTCTTTTTAACCTGACCCTTGAAGCAGCACCATGGACATAGACTCCAGCGGCACCATTTTCACCAAGTCTGGTCAGTTGCTAGGTTTCGCAGACGACCTGGACATAATTGGACGAAATATGGATGTTGTTAGACAAGTTTATGGCCTTGGAGAGGAAAGGTGGGGTGAAAGTTAATGACGAAAAAACGAAATATATGATCATCCCGCCTTCGAATCAACACCAGGAGGAAACCGTAGCGATCGACGCACACATATTCAAAATGGTCAAAAAATTCGTATACCTTGGATTGGAGCTGAACACTAATAACGACATCGCCGACAAAATTAAGGGACGAGTAATTCTGGACAACCGGATTTATTGCAGCCTTCTGAAAATCTTTAAGTCCAAGTCAGTAAGCCGAACTTCAAAATGCACAATATACAAGTCCGTGATCAGACCGGAAGATCATCGTATTCCCCAAAAAATTCTTAAAACCAGGCCGCAAGAGAGGTGCCCAAGGCGAAGGATTTTTTGCATTTCGACCGGAAAATTGTACAGCAATTACCACCGGGAAAAGAAAGCCACCGGGAAGTCAGAAACACCGGGAAACGGGAAGTCGAAAGCCACCGTGAAGTCAAAAGCATCGGGAAGCGGGAAGTGAAAGCCGCCGGGAGGTCAAAAGCACCGGGAAGTAAAAAGCACCGGGAAGTAAAAAGCACCGGGAAGCGAGAAGTCGAAGCCACCGGGAAGTTAAAAACACCGGGAAGCGGGAAGTGGAATCGCCGGGAAGTCGAAAGCAACCGGGAACTCAAAAGCACCGGGAAATCAAAGTCAGCGGGAAGTAAAAAGCAACGAGAAGACGAAGTCAAAGCCGCCGGGAAATCGAAGCCACCGGGAAGTAAAAAGCAACAAGAACAGGGAAGTCAAAGCCGCCGGGAAGTCAAAGCCGCCGGGAAGTCGAAGCCACCGGGAAGTCAAAATCACAGGGAAGTTAAAGCCACAGGGAAGTGAAAGCCACAGGGAAGTAAAAAGCACCGGGAAGTGAAAGCCACAGGGAAGTAAAAAGCACCGGGAAGTCAAAGCCACCGGGAAGTGAAACTTTTTAGTCTACAGGTGCGATCAGAGCGAGAGGAGCCCGAGCTTCCCAAACTTAACACAAAAAACGAACTTGAATGTTCATATTTGCAAAATGTTCGCCTGCGGCGCTACACGGAATTAGCCAATTAATGAAATTCTAACTTACAATGAACCCTACAATTACAATCAAACATTTTCATGCTGAAAACCCTAACTGCTAATTAAGGAACACAATTCCAAAAAAATTCTATTGTAGGCCCCCCCCCCCCCCGGTCACCGGGAAATCCTACCAGCGACGCCGAGAAATCGTTGGCTGATTTTTGGTTGCCGGGAAATTTTGACTCGGTTCCCGGGAAGAAAACATTATTTCCATGACCGCTTGCCGACTTAAAAACTGTGCGAGTATCCAGCTGGGAGAAGTTAGCTGCGGATAGGTCCGGTTGAAGAAGCATGTTGGAGAAGGACAAGACCCTTAATGGCTTGTAGTGCCAGTTAAGTAAGTAGACACTATAGCTCATAATACGCAAAAATTTATTTGAATTAAATATTAGCTTGTGGTCAAAGTTTTATTCTTTAAACAAAATTGCATCACTTTTCTTAAAACAAAATTATATTGTGTTTCGTTGTTGTGCCTTCCATTTGTGACGCAATTTTTTGAACACTTCGGCTACTTTCGGAACACTTCGACGCACCTTCGGCTACCTTCGATACACTTCGTGTCACCTTCGGCTGTCTTCGGAACACTTCGGGTCACCTTCGGCTGCCTTCAGAACACTTCGCGTCACCTTCGCCTGCCTTCGGAACACTTCATGTCATCTTCGGAATTTCGACTACCTTCGGAACACTTCGTGTCACCAATTCTCCTCGCTGATCTATATAACTTTACCGATGGAACCAACTGTCTAGGTATTCTTTTCAAGATTTTTCCTAGGAAAGTGGCATATGAAATTTTTCATTTTAGGCCGAAACTGACGATCTCTGAAATTTTCAGGAATATCGGCTGGCTAGTTCTCGAAATCCTGATCCGTGAATCACATGTAGAGAAATTCGAAGGAATTTAAAAGTTTGAAAAATCTTGGTTTGGTCCAAGTTATATGGAAATTCGTGAATTTTAAAATGCCATATCTCAGCCAATTTCCAACAGATTTTGATGAGTCTGGGTTGCTTGAAAGTTTTTTTAAAAATAATTTGAAGTGGGAGGGGGACAGATGGAAAACCCTAAAAGTTCGCCTATATTTAGTTCCTTGTTTTTGTATAAAGTTTTTTGAATTTGTGGACTTCTTTTTTAGGGTGTGGGGACTGCGTCACGCCCTCCGCTACCGTTGCGTTTATGATTTTTCGGTGACTTTTGTGAACTTTTTTTCTTTTTTCAGCGGCGGCGGCGGAGGAAATTTTCGAAAGTTGTTATTTGAATTTTCGAAAATGGTTTCTCTTTGATATTTCCGTTATAAGCTAAATCCAAAAGAGGAAATCGGCCCGATTTCTTTATACAAAGTTGCGCAAAGTGACGCAGTTTTATATGAAGAAATCGAGCCGGTGGTCATGTCATTTACCCTTTTGCATTTGGCTTATTAAATTTGATGTCATTCGTCGCATACAGTCTCAGAAAAGTGAAAACCGACAAGTTTCTGATTTATCATACGAATTTACCATACAAATCAGAAACTTGTCGATTTTCACTTTTCCGTCCCTGTACATTTGACAAATTTTTCGACTTTAAGTTGAGCGCTGACGAAAGCACTCAATGCAGGCCCTCAGAGTATTTCCAAAGTCAGCTTAATGTTATGCGCCAATTTTTTCTTCATAGAAAGAAATGATCGCTGGAAACGATAATAGAATCCTTTTAACAGTATGAAATAATATTGTAATTGAAATATTCTTAGAATTTATGTTCGCAATGTTTGCAAGGTGACCATCCAACTGTTGTCTAACTTATACCTCACTCCGTTCCAAGTAAAATGTGTTGGAGCTTCTTCATCATTTTCAAACTCAAAATGTTTACTAAATTCGATTGCTAACTTCGATCGGATGAGTCCGATTGATCCATGTTTAGTATCAGCTGGATGGTAGACACGGCCTGACGTTGGTGACATGAAAATCTTATTTGGTTCAAACGGTAATGTAAGAAGTTCACCAGCATGAGCATACGATAACTTCTCGATTTGTTCTAACAATAAATTAACGGTCAATTTACAGTGTTACAGCAGAATGGAAGTTTACCTTCAGAAGTTACGACAACATGCGTAAAAACAATCGGTAAATCATCACAGCGAATGTAATTTCTCTCTCTTCCACAAACGGACAAATAAGGAAAATCGATCTGGAATCGATTGGTGTCATTAAGCCGGAGTCTGTTGAAAAAAAATTGAAGGAACTTTTTGTCTTTGAAGCATGATGTGAAATTCTTCATTTTTGCGTCATCTAAGAACAACTAAACGTGGTAACAAACGTTGGAACACTAGAGTAACTTTTAGGGCATTGTACAGACTCACCATGCCATTATGGTCGATGTAGTAAAAATATTCACGAGTCTTATTATCGTGCAATTGACCTTGCATGTAGCTGACAGACCGTGAAAACAGTTTTCTATTTAATTGAAAACATTTCCGCATCACTTCCTGCGTATAAATCATTTCAGCGTTGATATCACGAATATTCAAAAGAAGAATTTTGTTTTGTTTTTGTTTGTTTCTTCCAAAAGATGCACTTTCTTCGCTGTCATTTGACATGTAACTTTTGCTTTTTGACTGAAGAGTCTAGATGGCGCGGTAAAATTGCACTTTAGTGCTTTTGACAAGAGGGGGATAGAAGTGGGGGGGAGTTGTGAGGGACCATCCCCACATCACAAATATACAATGAATAGGTGGCGGTCGGATCAGTTGGGGAGGGGGGAGGAGTTCAAAGTTTTTATATGGAGAATTGTATTTAACGTATTTACACCAAAAAGGAGGGTAGGATGATGGGAGTTGTTGGGTGGAAATTGTAGGTGATGAATGCCAGACAACAGGTAAGTACATTGTAGGTGGCGCTGGTGTGTTATGTATTGTGAAAGTAGTGATTTTGTGATTTTTAAAGCGGTAATACTGGAAATTTCAGGGCTTTACTTGTGTAAACATTCGCTTAGTATATACTTACCCAGGATACGCCACGAGGAGGCTGTCTACGGGACCACAATTCATTCAACTCATAATAAACATATGAATTTATATTTTGTTATTTTATTATTATATTTTGTTGTTATTATTATTTATTTTATTTTTATAGGAATTCCTTCAACTTTTAGCTTTTGTTCGAACGCGAAAATACGAAAAAACCTTTTATACTTCCGTGAACAAAAGTGTTCCTTTCAATGGTTTCTGCAACATAGCGAAAAAAAATTTTGGGTTAGGGCCGACCTTACGACCGATCTGGAACCCCAAGGAGAGACCTTTGACCCATACTTCCATGGACAAAAGTGTTCCCTTCAAAGGTCTCTGCAACATAGCGAAAAAAATTTGTTTGGGTTAGGGCCGACCTTAGGACCGATCTGTGGAACTGAGGAGAGTCCTTTGATCCACGCTATCATGGGCAAAAATATTCCTCTCAATTTTCGGTCGAACATTATTATGGACGACGTTATAATTGACGATATATTCATTAAAAACCAGTAACTATCGTAAACGTTCGAGTAGCCTGACCTTTCAATGGACCCTGCAGCCCAAACCACTTAACGAATTTTCACTATTTTTTTTTCTAGTTTCTGGCGGTCCATATCTTTCATTTAAAGCCTTAGAAAGTAATTTCTATCATTCTTTCGCAGAGGTATATGCAAAAAAGTTTCACCGACCCCCAAAAAACCATGTTTTCGGTCCCTTTTTTGACCACATCTTCGGAACTTTTCGACCGATTTTACTCATCTTCAAACTTGAACTCATTTTTTCGGTTAAATTTCGGAGGAAAAAGAGATTTTGAAAATCGGACAAGTTTTACTAGGTCGAAGCCATATAGAAGTGATAATATTTGTCATTTTTTTGTCAGACTTTCATTTAAGTGGCTGCCGTCCGCTGCAATAGAACTTTTCCAAAGAAGCTTTTGCATATTAAAGTAGTACATATGGTAGGCTTTCCAACGGTATATGATATGTGTCTGAATCTTTCTATTGCAACTGGCCAGAGACTTCCGAAAATTGCCGATTTTTTCGCCTATATCGGCTAATAACGGCCGACCATCAACTCCTACCTAGTCAAGTATATAGTCAAAATGTTTGTCGTTTCAAGGCCTAAAATCGTGCAAAAAATTTTTTGATTCGAATCAACTTCGTTCGAGTTATAGCTAAAAAACGATTTTCAGCACTTCCTTGCACGACCTTACTCTATGAGCTCTATCTCCAAGACGAGACATTTTTTTGCAAAAGTGAAAAATGACTTTCGTCACAAAAGTGCAACGAAAAAAAAGAAATATGACTCGACCAATTCTGACGACCCTTGTTCCGCAAAGTCTGAATATTGTTCGAAGTTTTCGCGATATTACTCTTAAATCTTTGGTTCATTTGTTAAATGGCACACGAATTTAACAGAAGAAAAAAAATAAAAACAAATTTTGTATAAAACATTGAAAATTGTGCTTTTTTTTAAAACGCATCTTACAAAATTTAAGTACATTACGCAAGGTCAACATCACTTGTATCAATATCGTCAAACTCCTCCTCATTATCCGACAGACTCGATGAAGGAACAAAGTTGTTATTCGAGTTATATCCACGGCCTGTCATCAAAAAATGGAAAATCGATTATTAACTCCAATTGTAACAACAAACTACAGATCAAACTCACGAATGTTTTCATCAACGTCATCACTGTCATCGTTAGAATCAACTTTTTTGGTGATGAATTGGTTTTTTTCACGGGACTGAACTAATCGTGGCCAGAGTATTGCCGACAACGATTTTTTTAACCTTACGACTATGTTCAACCCGCGAATTTCATGTCTCGTAAATTGAGGCTCTACACACGCATTCAAATTCCATACAGCCTCAAATCGAACGTTGTTCTTAATAAAACTGCATCGACATAGCGATTCAATAATCGACCAAATAAACGGAAAGAATATTTTTTTACCTCAAATGAACGAAACGCGACGCAACTTTTAGGGAATAATCGCTAACATCAGCCGCTGATATGTACATAGTTACCATTTGCAGAGTCTGGCTCCAAATAACGTAAGGAACTTTAGCTTTTTGAGCCAGTTGGAATGGTTTTTGGATCTGCACAGACGACTGGGTAGTTGCTGTTTCCACTTCTTTGGGTACAGGTAGTGGGGGTGTGGATTGGCTATTTTCTGGACGCGAAATCGGTTGTTTCGGTAGGTTCAGCTAAATAGAGAACAGACGAAGAAGAGTGAAAATAAAATGTTTTTATTATTGATGTCTGGGAGTGCTGATGCCGACAGGCGACCAATATATTACAATTAGGAGTTTAACAATGAAGACTCACCAATTCTCTAGCTTCTTCTTCGCTTATCTGAACATCCCACTCAGTATCTGATTCATCACTACAAATAGCTTGCAAATTATTTGGTTGAGTGCTACTTTTGACTTCATTATCGTCATATTCGTCATCGTCATCAAATTCATAGTTATCCCAATTTTCCTCTTCGGATCCGAGCCGATTATAGTCAACATTTACATCGATTAGGTTCACTGTATCTGGATGAAATTTAGCATGATTTTCCTCGACAATGAACGCGTTCAAGTTTCGCATCATTGATTTGTCGAACAAAACAACATCATAAGAATTGCATTTGAGAACGTCCTCACTAATATTAGGGCTTCCAGCAATGTGCAGAAATAGATCGTGGCCAACTTCACACAAAATGTCATAGACTGCTTCATTTTCAATGTCGGTCCATTGTCCGGATTCGTTGGTGGGACGAACACCGACCATTTTGCAGAATATAGCCTGCAAACAATGATGTTAACCTCCGTAAAAATGAACTCAATAACAAAACACTTTTTCGTAACATATTTTGCTACGGCAAAACAATCGGAAACCATCTCTCGCGATAACTAGCCCCACAACAAATCACATCGCCAACAAATTCAGAACCAACTAACCCATGCGCACTGGTGAGGGTCCATTGTTGCCAATCTTATTCACTTGCAGTACATCATGATTTTATCTAACTTTGTGCATCATCTGGTAAACAGCTGGTTCAGAAATTCATGTCGGAAATATGAATTTGGCAGTTCCTGCCCGCCGGATATAAATATCGCTCGACGAGCAACGTTGCTCTGATTACGTGCTCATTGTAACACAAGAGGAGCTGGGGGTATCCTTATCGCGCGAATCCTCATAGACTTTTCGGAAATTCTTCACAGCTCAACACAATTTTGAATGTTGACATAATTCTGTCTAGGTGGTAGGGGGGAAAACCTAACGTGGGGAAAAATGTTATTTAGAGAAAATCAGCGAAGATTTTCAACGAAATTCGCCGATAAAAGCAACAAAATTAGACAAAAGATTCTCGACGATGCTGCCGTCTTGAGGAAAAAAAACTTGGATAAAGTCAGCGAAGATTTTCATCGAATTTCGCCAATGAAAGTCAAATTAGCGACAAAATTAGACAAAAGATTCTCGACGATTCTGCCGTCTTAAGGAAAAAAAACTTAGAGAAAGTCAGCGACGATTTTCAACGAAATTCACCGATAAAAGTCAAATTAGCGATAAAATTAGACAAAAGATTCTCGACGATTGGGCCGTCATAAGGAAAAAAAACTTAGAGAAAGTCAGCGACGATTTTCAACGAAATTCGCCGAAAAAAATCAAATTTGAGACAAAATTAAACAAAAGAATAAACGAAAATCTTTTGTTTCATTTTGTTTGTTTGCTAATTAGCCATTCCACGAAAACTCCGTTCCCACGCTCGAAATGCTCAGTTGTTACGAAAAAATATTCATAGAAAATGGTGCATCAGACGTATTGATCCCTTAACTAGAGATTAGTAACTTTTCTATTGCTTTCATTTTGTAACTACTGAGAATTTCAAGCGTGGGAACGAAGCGGACCGTGGAATTGCCCTAATTTGATTTTTCTCGGCGAATTTCGCTGATTTTCTCTAAGTTTTTTTTCCTTATGACGACAGATTTGCATTACATCGTTGTGGGGTCATTTGCAGCTGTAATAAATCCTTGGGTAAATTGACCAGAAGAAATGTTACATCATGCACGCCGCCGAGAACTAAATTGAAGTATGCCGAAATGCGCCGCCCAGAATAAAAAACGTATCGCACCGCCGCAGCAATAACTAAAAATTCAACAACTTGCTAATGTCACATTTTCCATCAAAAAATTTTCTATCGCCGACACAGCGCTGAAAAAGTTTAGAAAAATGGACCGCTGACACGAGACCCCCTTGTGTCAATTTTCGCCCCCGTCGTGTAGAAGCAAAAACTAGTTATGTTGCCGGCGAAATTTTTTGACCGACGCACGCGTCTAACTTTGTCGAAAACTTGAAACTTACGCCCAAGATTCCTTAATGTATAAACAAACTCACCTGAAACGGAAAACGTTTTTTGAATTTCTCTGGTATCTCCATTAAATCACTGACAGATACTTTCATTTTTGAGCCATAGTCAGCCAAGAATATCGTTACAGTTGTCTCGTCAATATTCATAATCTTCGCTCGTTCGTATCTGGGAGTTTCTTCTTCAGTAGAACATTCAACTTTAGCTAGACAGACTCGACCAACTGCAACTTCGGACAATGGAATCAAATTTGTCGATTTATTTGTGAACTTCTCGATGAGACGTCTTAAAGATCTGAAACTGTAAGCATAAACAAAATTCAACAAAAATCCCGTGAACAGACACTTCCTTCACACATTGTGGACCGCAAAAAAAACCTCTTACAGAGGAGGTGTGGCGCAAGTCTTAATGTCTGCTTACAAAAGTTCTGAAATCAGAAAAGAGTAACGGCATTAAGCGTCTAAGGCAAAACGATATTCTGTCAGTTACAAAACTTCTGAAAAAATCGGAGAAATGTGCAGCACTCAGCTTCACCTACAGTGAAGTTACTATGTTACCCACCAGCGTAATAATTTTTCAAGAAGTAAAAGTCAAAGCATAGAACAATTATTTCGTTCTAGGGTCTGGCATTTGCGACGCAATTTTTTAAAAAGACAACGTAGCTTCGGTTTAATTTTTTTGCGTATCCCTCACCATTGCGTCACCCTTTTCTGATTTCATAACTTTTGTAAGCAGACATAAAGACTTGCGTCCTCTGTAAGAGATTTTTTGTGTAGATATCAGTACTTTTGTAAGCTTATCTCTCTACAAATATACAAAATCTACAAAAAAATTTTTTTGTTAAAAATTGCTAGCGAAAGCCAACTTCATCACAAAACCCTAGGAAGCCTTATTGCATGACCTCACTTGAACGAATTATTTATGTATTTCCAACATTATTATAATTATAAAAGTCAAAAGTTTGTCTGCTTGTCTGTCTGTCTGTTTGTTTGTCTGTCTGTAAATTGTCGGTCACAAATTTTCAGCGTGAACAAACATACGTCCGACCTGCTTGACGAGTCCAAAGGGACTGAATTACAATGTGGTTTTGCATTGCCTTTTATAGCAAAAAAACCATTAAGCTACCTAGATTGCAATTGAAATTTTTTTGCTATCTTCTGAAATAGAATAGCTAGACAGTTGGTTTCTTCGGGAAAGTTGTTGACATTGAGTAGAATCTTTATGAATCCTAAGAAAATGGCTGCCAGCTGTCAAAGTGACGCCATCTTGGATTTTTTGCT
>WJQU01002350.1:0-51302 GCA_029228625.1 Pseudolycoriella hygida | reverse complement strand
CGTTGCCATCAAAACCAAGTCTATTTGAGGTTTTGACGAATTTGAAAAAATTATCAGTTATTCCATTTATTCCAATATTTATTTCATTTATTCCATTTATTCCAATTTATTCCCATTTATTCCCATTTATTCCATTTATTCCCATTTATTCCATTTATTCCCATTTATTCCATTTATTCCATTTATTCCCATTTATTCCATTTATTCCCATTTATTCCATAAACCGCAGAAGTGCGTCACCCCTCGGGTCCATCGGGTAGTAGCCGAAATCCAAATAGCCCTTGACTCAAAAAAATTCTGCTCAGCAGTGTTCCTTGATGTCGCTCAAGCATTTGACAAAGTGTGGCATGACGGCTTGAAACTCAAAATTTGCAATAAACTTCCACCATAAATAACTAAAGTTCTCGGTTTTTATCTAGATGACAGAAAATTCAGGACTGACTCGTGCCATTACTGAGCTAGCTCCAATTTCATCAGGAGAACCGCAAGGGATATTTTTTATATCAACTCCCCATTGCTCAAGATTTTTAACCTCTCCCTTTCAAGTAAAACATTCCCCAGTCGCCGGAAAAAGTCATACATTAAGCCTATTTTCAAATCGGGTTTCAGGAGTGTGATTAGAAATTACAGAGGTGTGGCTATATTGCCGATCTTCGGAAATCTATTTGAGTCCATAGTCTGCGTTTTAATTAGTGAAGGACTGAGTAATTATGTATCATCGTATCAGCATGGTTTTATCAAGGGTCGAACAACATCAACTAATCTTTTGGAATTCACTCGTACTGCGATTAAAATAATATAGTCCGGATCACAGCTCGATGTAATTTACACCGACTTTCAGAAAGCGTTCGACGGGGTTTCACAGGTCTCACAAGTTGTTGTTGAAGAAGCTAAAAGACATCGGTGTAGACAATTTTCTTCTGAGCTGGATTCAATCGTATACCTTAGCGGCCTCTCCCAGTATGTTAAGCTGTGAGGACATGTCTCTGAAAATTTTTTGGTCAAGTCTGGGGTTCCCCATGGAAGCCATTTGGGCCCGCTTTTATTTGTTCTATTTATGGACGATGTAGTGAAGACTTTTAAAGTGACTAAAATACTGTATGCTGACGATCTTAAGTTGCTGACCAAAGTCAGTTCTCTGTCCGATGCCATGCGGTTGCAATCCTACCTGAACTCGCTTTCAGAATGGTGCAAACGTAATCGGCTAGAGCTGAACATAGATAAATGTAAAATTACGTCATTTTATAGAATTAGGTCTCCGATTAGATTTGTTTATGAAATTGAGGGTATCTGCTTGACTCGTGTGACCGAAGTACCAGATCTCGGTGTTTGGCTTGACGATCAATTGACTTTCAACAGACACATTGACTTCATCACTTCGAAGGCGTATTCCATGCTTGGTTTCGTGAAGAGAATCTGCAAGCCCTTCACGGATGTTCGTGCACTCAAAAGCATTTACTTTGCTCATGTGAGATCTCGCTTAGAATACGCTCCCGTTGTGTGGAACCCATACTCATTGTGTTACATCAATAGGATAGAATCAATCAGAAAAAGTTCCCCATTTATCCTTTGAGAAGATCCGTACGGAGAGATCATAATTATCGTTTACCACCCTACTTGGAACGTTGTAGATCTATAGGTATTGAGCCTCTTTGGCGCAGTAAGATAAATCTTAATGTTTTGTCCGTTTTTGATTTGCTACGCAGTCGTCTCGACTCTCTCGACGTCTCGATGCGAATCGCATGGCGTAAGGTTTGTCTGAAAGTTCAACTTGATAAAAATAATTTTTTTTTTGACAAGTTCAGCTTTCACACAAAACTTACGCGATGGGATTTGCATCGCGTCCAATATAATGATCCCTTTAGGGGGCCATTATATTGAGCGCGAAGGGAATCGCATCGCGTAAGGTTTGTGTGAAAGCTCAACTTGACAGAACTAAATTTTTTTTGTTAAGTTGAGCTTTCAAACAGACCTTACGCGATGCGAATCGCATCGCGCTCAATATAGTGACCTATTTAATAATAAGGATAGACTGTTAAATACATTTGCTGTAAAGCAGTTAAAAAAAAAAATTAGAAAGGACCGTTCCTAAATTACGTAACGCTAAAATCGACATTTTTCAGATCCCCTCCCCTCCCCCCTGTAACGAAAGCGTAATGCAAGGTCAATACCCCCCATATGTTCCGTAACGCAACTGAACAAGATAAGTACTGTCAAAAATAGTGTCTAATGGTGATATTTACATTTATCAACTGAACTGAAGCTATTCCACATTTTTGTAGTAAAGGTTATTGCAAAATTTGCGTTCACTGCCCAGCGATAACCAAAACTTACCCATAACTTCGGACACACCACTTGATAAAATTGATATTCCAAAAACTTTAAAATAAAACATCAGTTTGAAAAAATTTTCTTTGCATTTCCTTAGCAAAAAATTTTTTTCTTCAGTCTTTGTATGAAATATTTGGCGTTACGCAACACTACTGCCTTACCATCCCTCCTCCCTGTAACGTTACGGTCAAAGTCTAAGTGTAACAAAATAAAAACGTTTGAGTGTAAATGTATTGCAATAAATAACATTTGATCGAAGTATTCATGACAATCTCATATGCTTCATACAAAAAGTGCCGTTTATCATGTACTGTAGGTAATGTTTCGTTAGGAGATTGTAAACAGTAGAAAATGGATAAGGGGCCATTCATAAATTACGTAGCGCAAAAATTGCTATTTTTCCAACCCCCTGTTGACCTTTGAGGATTCTAGGTTTAAAATAAATGAATTCGATTTTGGGCGCGTTACCCGTCTTACTTTCTATTTTATTCAACAAATTTTACTATCATGCTGTTTTCCTCAGGAAACTTGATTCATTTTTGTTTTAAAAGGCAAACTTGGATTCGACGTTCTAACACCCCCTTCCCCCTGTAACACTATAAGAGTCAAATTTGACCCATTTTCGTTCTAGCCGTAACGATTGCCTCATACCCCCTATTGCGTTATGTAATTTATGAACGGCCTCTAAACTCGATTAATAGACAACTGTTATGCTAGATTCTTCGCACAAAAGAATTTCAAAAAATCCAATTAATTAAATGAAACGATTGACTCTCAATGCATCAACCACCGTTCGTTATGTATGGCGAATAAGTTTATTTGTAGTGATCGATTCTGCCGCTGTACATAGCAAATGATATATCACCTAGGACGTAAACACCAACACTAAAAGGTAAAATATGTCACATGAGTCTTACGTTTTGGTAGGATAACGTACTCACAGGTTGCATAACGTACTAACGTACGGTATAAAAGTTAGTATAAAAACACCTTTTTGTTAATCTGCTTAATTTTTGATGTGTGCAGTAATCAATGAGTGTGTGGATTTTCGATGAACATTAATTTATTTTTCATCTAATATTACTTTCAGTATGCATTGCAAGCAATCAGAACGGTTGTGTGGGTTATAATACAGTTAAGATTACACTTTGATCAGAGCTGCCTGCCGTAATTTTCATAAGAAACAAATGTCTCTTATGAAAATTATTTGTTGGCGTTTCTCATTGAGTTATAAAAATTTGCGATTTTGCGATTTTGTTCCAATTGAAATCGTTTAAAAAAACAACTTGTCCAAAAATACCAACTGGACAAAAAATATTTCAAGAGATGGAAGCACTTTCTTTGCTGAAATTGCATTTTACTAGTTAATATTTTCGCCACTATTTCCGTCATTTCCGTCAAGAAACCGGTTTTAAAACTCGCGAGTTGTTTCTTATGTAAATTACGGCAGAGCTATAAATAGGTGTAACATTGGCAATTCTTAAAGAAAATAGATGGCAGCACAATCTGACATTTGAAGCAGATTAACTTATTCGAAAATTTTGACATTTAGGGCAGACGGGGCAGACTACCTTTAGTTTGTTATATCGACGTTATTAGGATAATAGACGTCGCACTTTTCTGTACAGTTACATTTACAGTTACAGTTACATTTTCTGTACAGTTATTACATGAGTTTGACACTTTCATTAAGGTCGCATAGCAAACACAAAACACTCCAACACAACCCTTAACTATTTGGATAATTTGAACCCTGCCGGCAGATGGATAATATGCTGTCAAAAATTTGAAGAAATTATAAAAGAAAACAAAACTAGTGGAAATATTTAGAGTCTTTTTTTCTGATCATGAGTTCAGGATTTGTCACAGAGCAAGAAATAGCCGAAGTTAAGCAACGTCGACAAGACGAATGGGAAAAAGTGAGAAGCGCTGACCAGCCACTCGGTAAGCTATACAATTCATTGAAAGAAATTTGAATTGATTTTTATTAAATTGTACAAAGAATTCCCGGAGGAACCATGCGATTCGCGTTCATTGTATGAAAGACTAAAGGAACAGAAGGATAAAAAAGACTTTGAATATGAGGAGGCTCACAAACTGAGTAAATACTTTTCTCATTTTCTCAGCATTTGTATTCATGGAAAAATTTTCTTGTTGTTTTGCTATTTTCAGAAAACTTGATTCGAGGTCTGGATGATGATGAGGTTGATTTTTTGGAAGTCCTTGATAAAGCGAAAATTGATGCAGAGCGCAAACAGCAATTGGAAGAGAAACATGAGATGCAAGATTTTAGACAAAAAGTTGCAAGTTTACAAGAGCAAAACTTGGACAGAGTAAGTTGTATAGATCTGCACTAAAATCGGATTCTGAAACGGTTCCATTTTTCGAAGAAAATTCAATCAGAAGTCTCACAACCAAAAATTACAAAATCCAACACCAACAATCGATTATCACAGAAGGCCATTTTGTCTGGTGTGATCAAAAAGCGAAAACCAGATGAGAAGAACGAAAATACCAAACCAGATAAAAAGCCCGAAGAGAGCGATGTGGTAATTGCACCGAAAAAAGTTAAAGTAGATGGAGTCAATAACACCACAACTGAAGCACTTGGTGCATTTAAATGCATTGGAATCTTGCCAGGCATTTGTGGAATGTATAAGGAGTCAAGTGATTCCGAGAAAAGTACCGACACAGAAGACGAATTCGATTACTCCAAATACGATTGGATGGGTAGGAAAAAGGGTCCAAAAGTTTTGGATGAAGAGGGTTGCGCAAAATAATTTATTTTTTGTATTGTGCTTTTTTTGTCTAACGAAGGAATACAGAGAGTTATTAATCATGCAGACACGTTGTGTGAAATGTTGTCAGATATTAAACTTACAACAAGGATTCGATGCTGTGTTTTTGTTTGACTACCTGCAAGCTCGCGTAGGAGACGGAGAAGTCAAAATATTGACGCAACAGATCTGGTGAAAATGTTTCCTCACAACGTCTGATGAAGTATGGTCCAAGTGGGACTGCTAGGAATAAGGACTTATGAAAAGTGCGGCTCTGTGGGCTGAACTACATTGTTTGATGTATCTCCGGCAGGGCCTATTTGCGGAAATTTTAATTCCCGAAAATAAATTTCAGGAATTTTCGGGAAAATAAATTCCCGATAATAGGCCCTTATCTCCTGGTATAATTAGTCGATCGTAAATTCCTCGAAGAACGTCACCTGTCGACGTTCCATCAGCGATTTATGACAAATCACCTCCCAGTGGCAAAAGCTCGAGTTAGACCTTCAGACTGTCGTCACTGACTTAGTGGTCATACATATCTTCACTTCGCCTACTTCCTTTCATTCGTATTTTTCATTTAGATGATTTTGGGTATGTTCACGCTTACCTTGCGAAGATATAAGCAAAAAAGGTCACTGAACTTCGAAACATGTTATTCCAAAACTTCAAAAACAAATAAGTTACGCAGACCCGTACGATTTTTCACAAAACCTAACCCTTCGTTCGCTTTAACGTACATCGAGGAATGTATTAAAATTTTGCATTGAAAATTGACCAAATTCAACGGAGTAAAAAACATATGCAAGGGACCCGTACATATCAAAATAGATGTGGCAAACAGAATGGATGTTACGAAAAAACTCTTGGAATCCCGGATGTATTCCTATCTGGGCCCTCAATAAAAGAGATGTTTTCACTTTGAACGTTTATTGAGAAGTGACTTAATATATGGAAAGAGACTCGTTTTTATACTATAGGCCGAATAGGCCGTGATTAACCTAAAAAAATATGACGAAAAATACCCGAACGTCCGCAGCGCCATCTGGAATTTTCATAGCTGAATATACGGACAGCTTGTGAAGTATAGTACTACAGATCGCAGCGCCATATTCAGCTATGAAAAAATTGCTGACGAAAGCGGTGAACATGAGAACTATACCATGACCTATACTAGACTAACTCATTTAAATGTAGACTCCATGCATACTGGATCAGAACACGTTTCTTGAATGTAAGTTATTATCAAATATTAATTCCAACACTCCCACTATTGATAATAACTTACGACTCCCACTCAAATAGATTTCTCCCACTCAAATTTGACCATTGAGTTGAAAATTGCACTGAGACAACCACAGATTGACTTGATTTCACTTAGCCAGCCTCTTTGCATTAGACGCAGTCATCGACATTGACCAAACCATTGACATTGACCATCCACTTCGCCATCGAACCATCGACTTGACCATCGAACCATCGTCTTGATTATAGAACCATTGACTTGACTATCAAACCATCTACTTCACCATCGACTTAACTTGACCAACCATCGACTTTACTTGAACAACCATCGACTTTACTTGACCAATCATCGACTTTACTTGACCAAAGATTTACTTTACTTGACCAATCATCGACTTCACCTGACCATCAACTTTTTCCTTGACCAACCATTGGCTTCGTTTAGCCAACGATCGACTTTACTTGACCAATGATTTTTAGACTACTGACGTTTTGACCAAATTACACTGACCATTGTCTACCAACATTGATCCACCAAACGTCAACTACTCTGACTTCTCGGATTTACAATAACCATTCACTATCGTAGTGGAACACCTCAGGCATCGTTGTGAGATTGGACTGCTCACCCAGTTTCGTATTGACTGGCCACCCAGTTCTTTGTGAGATTGGACTGCTCGCCCAGTTTTCGCTTTGACTGGCCACCCAGTTCTTTATTGTTGCTACCATGGAAAATACATTTGTTGCGACCATTATCATCATCAACCACCATTAGCATTAAGCAATCATCGGCACCAATACCTGTCTTCATTCACAGAACACATACTTCAATTCAATTCTACAGCGAGTGTTATTGATACCCCTTCCAGTGCAAATTGGCACAATTACAATTAATCGTAGCGAGTGTTATTGACACCCCTTTTAGTCACAGACTAGCACTATGGATTAATTGCCACAGTTTCAACGTGTCTGGGACCACAACCTATTGGAATTTCACGGATTCCAATCCGGACCCCCAATAAAACAGTGTTGTTCACACTTTGAACGTTTATTAGAGAGTGACTTAATATATGGAAAGAGACTCGTATTTATACTAGAATCTATGACTACTAGATTCAATTTTGTTTAACAAGTCATTGTTGGAGATAAAGTTTCGGACAGAGTAGAGCGTTTTTGACTTTTAATTTTTTTGAAATCTCCCCTGCAAGAAATAAGATCTAGGGGTCCCCATGATTCCGAAAATACCTTTGAAAAATTTTGAAACTCAAATTTGGACCCCCCGCCACCGCTCTGAAGAGTTTCGTCTCGTTCGGGTCGTATGTGACCACTTTTCACCCAATCGATGAACGTCCTACTGTTGAGTGACCACTCAAAATTTTCTTAAGGACTCAGGCAACAACCTGGAATAACTTTTAGATTTCAAAAATAACGATTTACCTAAAAAAAGTGTTCCCAACTATGAGTTTTTCAACAAAAAATTCGATGAAGTTTGACTAAAACATCATAAAAATCAGTTTTTTGTCATTGCCTTTTATTCTGAAACAAAATTCAGTTTCTATTCTCTCTGGCAATAATATTTTCAAATCGATTTTGCCTTGACTCAAATGTTTTCCATAGTCAAAAATAGTGTTTTTTTTGTGTTTTGAAATTTACGAAATTCAAGGGTGGAATTCCGTTTTTGTATTGAATTTGGCACGTTTCTCGCGACTTTTCAACCGCCCTGCGGAGATAGCATCTTGTTTCGATTCACCTACAGCTGCACGCTGCAGTTGATAACTCCGTAACCATTTTTACAAAGCGTTCCGTCGCTTGGGAAATGGTTCCATTTTTTTGTCATAAATCAAAAGCTCTGCGAGATCGAATTCGAATGTTAACTGATGACGGAGTTCAAGTGGGAACTCTTGCGGTGTCACGGATACGTGAAGCTCGACAGATACAATCTATTGGTGTACGACGCTTCGATATTCCTGAACTTAATTTCGATGCTGCCGATAGAGGCAAGAGCCCGTTACGCCAGAAAAGCTTGTCCAAATGTAAAAGAGTGAATAGAAAGATGTTTTATCAAAAAGTATTCAACCTATTTCCATTACTAATGGTAAAATAATTTAAAATTTCCTCGCTTCGTTGAGAAGTCACACCCCGACTGAACTGTGTCAAATTTTTATCTACAGTGCTCCCGCAAAAACAAGCGTATTTTGAAAAGAGTTCAAAACACGTTTTAGTTGATTCCATTCAGATCCTTCCGCTTGTATCTATACGACATTTTCTAACATGTTTTACCCGTAGGGCTGATTTTTTAAAAAAAAATTTCGATTTTTTTCAGGCTGCCAAAGTCTTTACTATTTGAGAAACTTGGAAAAAAAATTTTCGAAAGGACCCTGACCCTCACAAAATCCATCAAGTCGGCTTAAGATATTTTTCATGGACAGCCACTATCATTACCTTTCCAACTCGAGAAATTTGGCAAAAAATTGAAGTTGCGGCAGTCATTGCGGCCTCACTCAAATGACTGCCTTAAATTCAATTTTTAGCCAAATTTCTCGAGTGGGGTGTCGTTGGAAAGGTAATGATAGTGGCTGTCCATGAAAAATATCTTAAGCCGATCTGATTGATTTTGTGATAGTTGGGGCCTGAAAACGCTTAGAAATGGCCAAAAAAGCACAATCTGCGAAAAATTCCGAAAAAATGTGTTTTTCAAGTTTCTCAAACAGTAGAAATTTTCCAGTGGGGAAAACCTGAAAAAATCGAAAAATTAAAAAAAATCAGCCCTTCGGGTGAAAAAAAAATCAAAAATCTCGTATAGAAAATCTGATTAAAATCAAATGAAACCTGTCTTGAACTCTATTTGAGTCTTTCTTTTCGAAATACGCTTGCTTTTCGGGGAGCACTTTCGTAAAACTTTATCTCGGTTCAGTCGGTGTGTGAAGTGTCAGATTTTGCACTCAGGATAGTTGAAGTTTTCAATTTCATTCATGTTCATGTGAGCGAATTAAGTTAGAGGTTGTATGCAACGTATTTTGAACTCAAAAAGAACATTATACTGAACAAAAAGTTGTTATACAGCATACCTCTAAAATGTAAAAAGACGCAGGAGACAGGCGCCCAAAAAAAATTGGTAACGTGGCGGGCGATGCCAAAAATTCTTTTTTGCGAATTGAGACTTCCTATAACTTATGTCTGTTACAATGATTATGTTTAGGGAATAAAAATTACAAAAGCTGCAAAAACTCATCGGCCGTTTCAGTTTCGTATTTTAGGCTTGCGTGACACCAGCGTGACAGCGGGGAGGGAAGGGGTTGAAAAAAGCCAAATTTTGTGTTACGTAATTTATGAACGGCCACAAAACAACTGATATCAATTTAGGTGCTTCGGAACGCAATAGATTCTTTAGAAATATTTTCGATTAAGAGTTTACACTACGTACTAGAGAGCCATCTGGCGGAAATTTTTCAAGTAATGAAAATTTGTATGGGAAAAGTGACACTTTTGTGTAACGTTTTTCTCTTACAGTTTTGAATGCTAATCAATGCTTATGTAATCATTACATACTTTACCTATTTCTAAAGAAAATTGCGGAAACACTTTTGAAAAAAAAAAACATTCTCATTTGCTAGAAATGACAGTTCCAATATTTCACTTCAAAAGTCAGTTTTTTCAGGTTTTTTAGTTAATAAACTCTTCGAAATGCATAATTTTTTCGACCAATGTGTTTGCTCACTTAATCTTTAATTGAGTAATCCATTAAAAACACAGAAAACATTTTCTACGATTTAGAAATAGATAAAAACTTTTTGAGTTGATACATTTGCAAATATTTGTAAACGTCAAATCACAATAAAGACGGCGGCCATTTTTATTTGGAATCAACAACTCAAAATTTTTTTATCAGTTTCTGACTCGTAGAAAATGTTTTCTGTCATTTAAATTTATTACTCAATTAAAGATTAAGTGAGCAAACACATTGGTCGAAAAAATTATGCATTCCGAAGTGTTCATTAACTAGAAAAGCTGAAAAAACTGACTATTGCACTGAAATATTGGAACTCACATTTCTAGCAAATGATAATGTTTTTATGAAAAGTGTTTCCGCAATTTTCTTTAGAAATAGGTAAAGAATGTAATGATTACATAAACATTGGTTTGCATTCAGGACTTTAAGAGAAAAACATTACACAAAAGTGTCACATTTCCCATACAAACTTTCATAAGTTGAAAAACTTCCGCCAGATGGCTCTTAAATAAGTAGTGTGAACTCTTAAGAAAATGCGTCACAAATGCTGGACCCTCACAACGTAATAATTTTTCTGCGCTTCCAGATTTCACACCCCAAAAATTTAGCTTTGAACGATGTACGGAGTACGGGTAGCCAAATTTTTTCCTGTCAAATCTGAAAGCGTAGAAAAATTATTACGTTCCGATGCTTTAAGCGTAAACTAAATTGATATCAGTTGTTTGGACTTGCGTCACATTTCCCTTTTAAAAGGGGTTTTTGTTGTGATAGCATTCACGTTAAACTTTTGGTTCCAGTCTACTAAGGTGTGATTTTTCGTACACAATCAATCGAAAAAAAATGTCGAAAGTGTTGCGCTTGTTCATCCTTTTAATTTTACTCATTTAATCTACACAAAATGAAAAAACCATGCTGTGTTAACTGGGATAAAATTCATTGCCTATTTGCTTATTACATTTTCGGAGCGAGAATATTTGTATAAATGAGAATCTCTGATGCAAAATTACTCCATGGCATTAGTTGCGCATGCTCAACGATAGATATTTCGTTTCGTATAAACATAACGGCAATAAGTAACTGAGTCCATCGAACATGTAGCTTAAAGTCTCTTTGACCGTGTTACGGCTGAGACGTGTTTTACTTTAACCGAACAAAAATTTAGCGGTACAGTGGGATTGGTTGCGTTTTATGGTGAAATAGTTGTTTTTCATTAACTGATTTCCGAATCATGACCACTGTTCACTCGTATGTTCCGGTGCGTGAGGTGAAAAATGTACAATTTGGAATTTTATCACCTGACGAAATTGTGAGTGAAATTTCAATTAATTACACTCCAAAAATGAATTGCAATTATTTACTTAAATCTATAAATTAATGAACTACCGTCTCTTTCTATAGCATAGGTGAATGATGGTCTCACAACTAATAGAGTTTGTAAAGTATATTGAGAATTTCTCAAATGTTTATTTACAGGACGACGTAATAACTCTATTAAACTATTCCCTTCATGTAATATTAATCGAGGTTTAAATAAAGATTTGGTTTTCAGATACAATATTTGTTCTTTGCTTTAATTATGATTTTTTATCGGTTTTTGGTTATCTATAATGACGAGTCGTCATTGTAACTTTTGATAAAGGTATGAATATTAGCTCACACGTCATTCCCCATATTATTATCAAACGTGTACGCGGTGTCAACTCCAGCAGAGCCTATTTCCCACTTAACGATTTCAGGTGTTAAAAATACAGTAAGCGGCTACATCAATCCTTCTCAGAGAAACTATGACCATTCAGCTAGTTATTTGCATAACATGTCCCCTACGAATGCCTGATCACAACCTGATTTTACAAAGTTCGACATACCGTGAAGTGAGTTGACAGCAAATGCCTGAATGTGGTCCGGTCAGCAAAGAAGAAAATATTATACTCCCTTTCATCTTGTTAGGCTAAGCTCAGGCTCCTTTATATGGCTGAGATAGAGCCTTAGTTCCTTACTTACTTTTCCGGCGCTACAGCCACATGTGGGCCTTGGCCTGATCGAGAATCTGGTTCCATCGTCTCCTCTCTCTTGCTACAATTTGCCAATTTCTTATTCCCAGCGCCCGAAGATCTGATTCGACGCCATCTATCCATCGCATTTTTGGGCGACTCTCTCTCCTTCGCCCTTCTGGATCGTTTCGGAATAGCATTGAGGGGCCATACGTACTAAATGCCCCGCCCACCTCAATCGTTGGACTTTCACCACTGTCACCATATCAGGTTCGCCAAAATGACGTTTTATTTCAAAATTGTATCGTTGCTGCCACCTTTCTCTTCTGCGCATCGCTACAAAGATTGTACGAAAGTGAGCCATACAAAAACTGAGCAATTTTTCGTCGTCTGTGTTCAGTCAAATAATGATTGTACGAAGAACTTTACGCTCGAATAGAAGCAGCAGCTGTTCGTCACTTTTCTTCATCGCCCAAGATTCGCATCCGTAAATTAGAACTGGGCCAATGACCGTTTTGTAAACATGGCACTAGCACTTCGTTTTTTTCGATATCAATTTTGAACGTAAATGTTTTATGTTGCCGCCATGATACGTCTTTGTATTTCTGGTGTATTATCGCCAACTGGATAGATAGATGAATCATCAACTACCTCTAAGTTGTACTCTCCAATGCTTATCACGCCTCCTTGTTGATTGGCTACCGAATTTGGCTCGGTCTTCATATACTTGGTTTTCGATTTCTTGATTATCATGGGTTTCATTTCCGCTTGGGCTCTCAAATTTGTGAAAGTGTCTACTGCCTGTGTACGACTGGAAAGATCCAAGTAGTCTGCAAAGCCCGGAACTTGGACCGTTCCATTCGCCAGTGTCTTGTTGGTTTGGATTCCAGCACGCCTCATCGCAATTTCCAAAGCCAAATTGAAGAGTATGCAAGACGAGCATCGCCCTGCTTCAACCCTTCCATTACAGCAAAAACATCAGACATGTCATTCTGACTTGAAACTCTCTGCCCTTCTGCAGAATCAGACGAAGAATGAAAATTTGGTCTGTTGTTGAACGATCTCGTGTGAATCCACCTTGGTATTCCCCAGCATTGGTATTCTTAGCACGTGGATTTAGCCTATCGAACAGCACTCGTGCAAAAACCTTATATGCCGCGTTAAGCGAAGCTATTCCACGGTAATTTTCGCAAATCATTTTGTCGCCCTTCTTGTGTAGAGGTAAAATGGCACCCTCTAACCACTGTTTGGATAGGATTTCGGTGTTCCATATTCGCTTGACTAGAGCCTTAGTTCCAGGAGCGAGGAAATTTCTTAAAACGGTAACGGGAAGTAACTTCCGGAGAGGAATTAACGCCCGAAAACATTGGAATTAACGCCCAGGGAATTATCACCCGGAAGGAAATTTTCCTTATACAAATTGTGTATTTTCCTTGTAGTTTACCCGCTTTAAATTGTTGTCACATTTGTTCGGGCATTATTCTCCGAGCGTTAATTCCAACTTTTTCGGGGGATGATTCCCCGGGCGTTAAGTCCTCTCAGGGCGTTAATTCATGTCGCCCGTAAAACGTAGAATTTGTTCACATTAGTCGATAAATGTCGAGCAAAATGTAAACTTACGAAATTCTCTGTTTGTCAAAGTTTGATAATTTTTTTTTTTTTTTTATCAAGCGACGGATGTCTGTTACTGTCGACGGTGGACTTCAGTTTGCCGCATCAACTGAAAATGGGCATCCGAAACTTGGTGGCGTAATGGATCCTAGACAGGGAGCCATTGACAGACACAACAGATGCCAAACATGTGCAGGTGATATGACGGAATGTAGCGGCCATTTCGGACATATTGAACTGTGCAAGCCTGTGTATCATATGGGTTTCTTTAAGATCATAACAAAAGTTCTGAAATGCGTCTGTTTTTATTGCTCCAAAATGCTGATAACCTCAACGGACAAAAATGTGAAGGAGATTTTGTTCAAAACGAAGGGCCAGCAGAGTAGGAGATTATTTCTTATGCATAATCTGTGCAAGAAGAAGCGTTACTGTGATGGAGGTAACGAGATGGATGTTGAACTACTTCAAAAGAATCAGAATAATGGGGAACAGGTCCATGGAGGATGTGGCCAAGCACAACCTCGAATTAAAAGGAAAGGATTGGAACTGTTCGTTCAGTTTAGAGAGGATGAAGAAAAAAATAACAATTTTGTTTCATTGACTGCGGAGCATGTTATGGAAATTCTGAAAAACATTTCCGACGAGGAATGTTTAGTGTTAGGACTGGACCCAAAATATTCTAGACCAGACTGGATGGTGGTCTCTGTCATTGCCGTGCCACCGCTATCAGTTCGTCCAGCTGTGCAAACGCATGGTTCTCGCAGAAGTCAAGACGATTTAACGCACAAATTGAGTGACATTGTTAAGGCCAACAATGAGCTCAAGAAAAATCTGAGCAATCAATCTCCGTCTCACATTATCAAAGAAAACTTGAACGTCTTGCAATATCACGTTGCGACATTTTTCAACAATGAAATGGTCGGAATTCCACCAGCGGTTCATAAATCTGGGAAACCATTGAAGACAATAAAATCTAGACTCACCGGAAAAGAAGGAAGAATCCGCGGTAATTTAATGGGAAAGCGTGTTGACTTTTCGGCTCGTACAGTTATCACTCCTGATCCGAATTTACGTATCGATCAAGTCGGTGTTCCACTGTCCATTGCCAAAAATTTAACATTCCCTGAATTAGTCACTCCGTTCAATATTGATGTCATGCAGGAGATGGTGAACCGTGGGGATAATTATCCAGGAGCGAAGTTTATAATTCGAGACAATGGCGATCGAATTGATTTGCGCTTCCATCCGAAACCGAGTGATTTGCATCTACAATACGGCTATAAAGTCGAGCGTCATTTGAGAGACGATGATTTGGTTATTTTCAACCGTCAGCCGTCATTGCACAAGATGAGTATGATGGGACACAGAGTCAAAGTTCTTCCTTGGTCAACATTTCGTATGAACTTGAGTTGTACGTCTCCGTACAATGCCGACTTCGATGGTGACGAAATGAACCTGCACGTTCCACAATCAATGGAAACTAGAGCTGAGGTGGAGAATATTCACATTACCCCTCGGCAAATTATTTCCCCTCAAGCTAACAAACCGGTTATGGGCATTGTGCAAGACACTTTGACTGCAGTGCGTAAGATGACGAAGCGTGACGTCTTCATCGAAAAAGATCAAATGATGAATCTTCTAATGTTTCTCGACGATTGGGATGGCAAAATACCTCAACCGTGTATCCTAAAACCGAAGCCATTGTGGTCCGGAAAACAGTTGTTTTCTATGATCATTCCTGGAAAGCTAAATGTTATCCGTGCGCACTCAACCCATCAACACGAAGAAGATGATGGACCAAATAAATGGTTGTCGATTGGAGACACTAAAGTTCTGATAGAAGAGAGTGAACTCATTATGGGAATTGTGTGTAAGCAAACGCTCGGCGCCACAAGTGGATCATTGCTTCATGTGTGCTTCTTGGAACTGGGATTCGAAACCACTGGCAAATTTTATGGAAACATCCAGACAGTGGTAAACAATTGGTTGCTACTAGAAGGACACAGCATTGGCATTGCCGATACCATTGCCGATCCAATGACATATAACGATATCCAAAATGCAATCAAATCCGCAATAAAAGACGTTAATGGAGTCATCCAGAAAGCCTACAATTGTGAGTTGGATCTGATGCCAGGAAATAGTTTGAGACAAACATTTGAAAATCATGTCAATCGAATTTTGAATGGAGCGAGAGAGAAAACTGGTGCGTCGGCGGAAAAATCGTTGACGGAATATAACAATTTAAAAGCCATGGTTGTGTCTGGAGCTAAGGGATCGATTATTAACATTTCTCAGGTTAATGGGAACTAAAGTCTAAATTGTTGTAGATTGTAAACTTTCCTGTCGTCAACAGGTGATAGCGTGTGTTGGTCAACAGAATGTGGAGGGCAAGCGAATACCTTTTGGATTTCGCAAAAGAACTCTTCCTCATTTCAAAAAAGATGACTATGGGCCTGAGTCTAGAGGCTTTGTTGGTAATTCATACTTGGCGGGATTAACACCAACCGAATTTTTCTTCCATGCAATGGGTGGAAGGGAAGGTCTCATTGATACTGCGGTGAAGACAGCCGAAACCGGCTACATTCAACGTCGTTTGATTAAGGCTATGGAGTCCGTTATGGTGAACTACGATGGAACGGTTCGGAATTCTGTAGGACAAGTCATTCAGTTCCGATATGGCGAAGACGGATTATGTGGTGAGGCGGTGGAATTCCAAAACCTTCCCACAATTAAATTGTCACGAAAAGCACTTCAAAAGCGTTTCAAATTCGATGTTGGCGATACTCAAATGTTGAAGCGAATATTTAGCGATGATGTAAAAACGCTTTGTCAGACAAAAGAGGCTCTGTCTTTAGCTGAAAGCGAATGGAATCAGCTGGTCTGCGATCAAGATAATTTAAGGAAAATATTCAAAACTGGCGAATCGAGGGTTGTGTTGCCTTGTAACCTTCAACGCATGATATGGAACGCGAAGAAAATCTTCAGAATCGATAAACGCAACAAAAGTGACTTAACTCCTTTTAAAGTAGTGGAAGGTGTCAAGAGTTTGCTGAGCAAATGTTTAATAGTTAATGGAACCGATGATTTATCCAAACAAGCCAACGATAACGCCACACTTCTCTTTCAATGTATGGTGCGTTCAACGATATGTTCTAGACAAATAATCGATGAGCATCGTTTCACTGTGGATGCGTTTGAATGGCTGGTTGGTGAAATTGAATCACGTTTCCAGCAAGCACAAGTCAATCCTGGTGAAATGGTGGGTCCTCTGGCTGCTCAGTGTATTGGAGAACCAGCTACACAGATGACCCTCAATACGTTTCATTTTGCCGGAGTTTCTTCAAAGAATGTTACACTGGGTGTACCTCGTCTTAATGAAATTATTAACGTCACCAAACGAATGTTGGCACCCTCACTGACTGTCTTTTTAAATGGCAGGACCGCATCTGACTCAGAGAAAGCGAAGAATGTTCTTTGTCGCTTGGTAAGTACATTGAAGCTGTTCACAAATTACGTCACAATTTTTAAAAAACGTTGCGATTGTTTTGTTTGAATGAAAATTTAGTTTTTTCGGCCAATTCAAAAACTCATGTGATGTTTTTTGTGACAAATGGACCATGGCTATTTCGACAAAAGTGGCGTAAAATATTATTTTAAACAAAAAGTTGTTTTACGACATGCCGGAAAAATGCACCAATTTTTTTATAAAATTAATTAAAGTAATAAATGAAAGGAGCAGTTCAGTTAGTACAGACGCTGAAATCGAAAAAAATGAGCGATAGCGGACACTTATATTGAATTTCAAATCACAATGTAACTCTTTATAACCCTAAAAATTGTATAGTTTTTGATTTCCAGCGTAAAGACCGCTCATAACTTATGTTCGGTAGTACACTCGACCTCCGTCAGTTCGTTTGCGACTGTCAAATGGGGCTAGAATTTTGTAATTTTTTCAGTAAAAACAACAAAATAAAAGAAAGGACGTTTTGAAGGTATGTCGTAGAATAACTTATTGCTTACAATTACGTTTTACGTCTGTTAAAATTAACTTGTCAAAATAGCCATGGACCATATTTCGCCTTTTCATTTTACGAAACGTTGTGTTGGTTGTTGGGGCATTTAGCATTTTCGCGTGCGAGAAATTTGATATTTTTTCAAGCATTTTTTTGGAAATTCAAAAATTTTTCGAAAACGCTGTGCATTTTATTTTGTTTAAAGTTTCGACATTTTTTAGCAAAATCAAAAATTTTTCGAAAATTTAGATTTTTTTTTTTAAAATCCAAAATTTGTTCCAAAATTCATAATTTTTTTGAAAAGTTATAATTCGCAGAAGCACAGAAGTATTTAAATTTCGGTCATTGTACCGTAAAAGTCTGTAACTTTGACCGATTTGAGACTTTGATATCAAATAACTTTCTGTAACCTGACTGTATAAGCCTGCAAGTCTGTTGTTCCTTGGGGCAGGTGTTACAATAAAACATAAAAAAGTTCGATTTACTCAAAAACTAGTTTTTACCCGAACTAGTCCATTGAATGTGGTGGTCATAGTTAGCATCCAAAAGTTTCTAGCTTTGACCGGCAATACTACACTCGATTATCACAACACAGAACTAAGATCACAACTTGTGGAATTGCGTCATCATAGCATTAGGTGAAACAGGAGATAATTTAACATTCGAGAGTGAGGTTAAGTTCAAGTCCAACGTAACAAACGTCCATGTTTGATAAGATTTGACGTTTGTCAAATTGTATGTGGATGAAGTGGATTAGTGCATGGCGTTATATGGTAGTGGGAACAAAGCAAAATTCCAACACTACACTTTCTCTACGCAGACAATGCAATGTCGAACTATGAAAGTGACCAATGCATGAGACTCTGGCTGTTACTTGGAAGCGTGAAAATTCGAAAAAAAGTTCCTCCACGCCTCACCTGATCTACAAGTTCTTTTTTGAGAAAACATTCATTACAACATTAACGTATCAAGCCCCTAATTATCGCTTCTGACCGTACCTCAGCACGCTGTGTAGTTTTATCTACTTTTGACGCTCTGAACTCGGCGCGCTTCAATCAAAATCTTTAAGCACAATGGATCATGCTTCAATACTGGAATATTTTTTCGTTTTTTCATTCGATTAGTAAACGCGAAGTTGTGAAACGCAAGCGGTCAAAGTTAGAAAACACTTAAGAAATAGGAGTACATGACAGAGGTTTTCATCAAGACAGAGTCGATCCGAAATGCACGAAATCCACGGTAGTAAGGGGCCGTGACGCAAGTCTTACACATAAAAAAAATTCACTGGAAATTTTTGGCTTTCCTAGCAATTTTTAACTTGAATTTTTTTTTGTAGATTTTGTATGTTTGTAGAGCGATAAACTTACAAAAGTACTGATATTCCCACAAAAAAAATCTCTTACACAGGAGGTGTGGCGCAAGTCTTTATGTCTCTTTACAAATGTTCTGATATGAAATGTTCTGTCACATTGGAGAGTGATACCCAAAAAAATTAAACCGAAGCTGCGTTGTGTTTTTAAAAAATTGCGTAACAAATGCCAGACCCTACAACGAAATAATTTTTCTATGATTTTACACTGGTGGGTCTGGCATTTGTTACGTTATTTTTTAAAAACGCAACGTAACCTCGGTCTAATTTTTTTGCGTAGTTATCACTCACCAATGCATCACTCTTTTCTGATTTCAGCACTTTTTTAAGACTTGTGTCACATCTCCTCTGTAAGAGGTTTTTTTATGCTGTTACTTACAAGACAAAATTTTGGGCAGCCTAGGAATCTATGAAGACAGATTTTGTCGCTTTGTCTAAAAAATCTGAAAATGCAATATTGAACATCGAGCCTCCAATATCTGTCATTGAAAGATTGAAACCATGCTACGAATAATTTTTCTATTTTTACGGTCAGCAAATTACTTTTATGGTCAGCAAAATTATTTTTTGGTCAGCAAAATTATTCTTCCGACAGCAAAATTATTCTTCCGTCAGCAAAATTATTGCTTTTTGTCAGTGAAATTATTGCTTTTATCAGCGAAATTATTGCCTTTTATCATCAAAAGTATATCTTTTGCTAGCGGAATTATTGCTTAAATCATCAAATTTAATGTTTTTGGTCAGTTATATTAATCGATCTATCAGCCGAATAATTGTCTAATCCGCAAAATATTTCGTTTTGATTAGCGAAGTTATACTTTTCGGCTGATGAAATTATCCTTTTATGTCGGCCACCCTTCTACGAATTTGAAAATTTTTTGAAAATTACAGACTGAGTCAATTGACGAATTTTCGAAACAATGTTCTCCTAAAATTATGAATTTTGGCTCGATCGATTTTCAATTGTAAGAAATACGTAATCAGTACTTCTTAAAAGTGGAAATCCGACTCTTTTGAAAAAATTGTGTTAATTAATAAAACTTGAGTTAATACTTTAAATAAAAAATATTAAATCTTCGAAAGTCTTCATTAAAAAATTGTTCTTTGGAGATAGCGGGTATCACTGTTACATAGTAACGAACTAACTAACGACATGTATTTTATTATCTCAAAATATGAATTTTCAAGCATTTCAAGCATGGTTGGTACGGTGATCTTCCCTAAAAGTTTGCGTAGAATCAGAATAAAATACTCCGGAAAGAGCACGAAGGCGAAGCAAAGGGAAGAAGTCGAAAGCTTACAGTATATTTCGTTCTTAGTCCACGATATTTCTTAATGTTAATCATAAAGGACTTGCTACACGGGGAATCGCTGTATTTCAGTTTTTTTGAACGTTTTCTTCGAGTAATTTGCTTTTTTTCAGAAAGATACCTTATACCTTACAAACTTATATCTAAATAATAATATAATAATAATAATTAATTAATAATTAATAATTAACTTATATCTAAAACAAAGATTTATTTTCATTTTCATTATAAAAATATAATAAGTCACAAAGTATAATGTTTTTTTAATGTAAAAACGTTTCAGTTATCTGAAATTTTTTATCAAACTTTCAACTGTCATTTTGATTTTTCGAATGGGATATATTCGTCACAAGCAGTAACTCATTCAAGCTCATGACTAAATTTTGTTATCAATTCGAAAATCTGAATTTGATGTAGCTTCGGAACAGGCATACGAAGTTTTTTTTAGACGAATACAATGACTGAAAATATACAGTCTGCCAATTTCTTGTAAATGCAGAATTTTTGCAATCTAAATTCCACTCACCGTATTCTTTGGTATATCTTTAAGAAGTTCTGAAAAAATTACATTCCTAATAAAAAATTATTCTGCTGATCGCTGGATCAAATTTGTCCACCTGTACCTTAAAATTTGCAGATCAGAAAGTGTTATTCTTGCGATATTAAGCTATACTTTCGCTGACCGAAAGCAATAATTTTGCTGACCAAAGAATAATTTTGCTGACCGTAAATATATATCCCATTTTTTAACAGTTAATATTGCGTAAAAAGACAAAATACTTTGGCGCCATAGCGAAGCGTTAAGAAAAATATTTTGCCATTCAAAGTCGTTTGTGAAAATGTGGTCAAAGTTACCCTTCCGGTCGAAGTTAGAAACTTTTACTGTAATTCAAAAATTTTTAAAAATTCAAATTTTTTTCGAAAATTAAAATTTATTAGAAGTTTTTTTATTTTAAAATGTAAATTCAAAACTTTTTGAAAACTAAAAATTTAACTTTTACATTTAATGATTTCACATGTACTTTTCCGCTTGCCTTCGTTGCATGGTTGCATCAAACAATGTCTATAATTTGAAAATTAAAGACAAATTTAAACGAAAATTAAGTCGACACATAAACCCTTTACAGGAACATGCTACCCTCAAATCGGTTGTCGCAAATACAGCGATTTATTACGATCCAGATATTTATCGAACCATCATACTTGAAGACCAAGATTTCGTCAACATGTACCAATCGATGCCAGATTTTGATCCAACAAGACTATCGCCATGGTTACTTCGTCTCGAACTCGATCGCAAAAGCATGACGGATAAAAACCTAACAATGGAACATATCGCAGAGAGAATAAACGCAAGCTTTGGCCAGGATTTAAATTGCATATTTAACGACGACAACGCTCAGAAATTAGTGCTTCGTATACGTGTTGTAAACAACGAAGAATTCAAATTTGAGGATAACAACGTGGACGATAGTTACAAAATGTCGGATGAAATGTTCTTAAAAGCCATTGAATCGACCTTGTTGGCAGATTTGACTCTTAAAGGCATCGAAACGATTCGCAAAGTGTATATGCATCTGCCGAATGTTGACAGCAAGAAAAGGATTTCTCTAGCTGAAAATGGTGAATACAGGGCGATATCTGAATGGCTATTGGAAACCGATGGCACTGCTCTTTTGCAAGTGTTAAGCGAAAGGGACGTTGATGCAAAAAGAACGTACAGCAACGACATTTGCGAAAGTTTTCAAGTGAGAAAGGCATCCGTTTTTTTAAAGAATCATTTAATGGAACTTCTGTTTAAGGTTCTTGGAATAGAAGCGGTGCGAAAGACGATCGAGAAGGAAATGAATACGGTACTGCAATTCTACGGGCTCTACGTCAACTATAGACACTTGTCTTTGTTATGTGACGTGATGACGGCTAAAGGACACTTAATGGCTATCTCTCGAAATGGCATCAATAAGCAAGATGTGGGACCATTGATGCGATGTTCATTTGAAAAAACGGTTGACGTACTAATGGAATCTGCTGCATTCTCTGAAAATGATCCAATAAGAGGCGTGTCTGAAAGAATTATCATGGGACAATTGCCAAAGATGGGAACGGGTAATGGTTACCACCTTACTTGCATGAGCTTAAAGTATAATGTCTCATCATTAAGGTTGCTTCGATCTTCTGGTGGACACGGAAAAACTCCAAAGTCAAAATGTAACAAGAGTATCCCATTTTGATTCGAAGTCTTACTTTTCTACAACAAGTGGAACTCCATGGCTGTCTTCACGTACACCGTGGACTCAATTTTCTGAACGAATTGGTAAGTAATCATCAAGCAATCAATAAGTTGCGATATTCAGGCTTTAATTGTAGGAAACAATGTGCATCAATCGCCTTGGCCAAATTTTTCGCCTCAATATTCGCCAAAATTTTCACCTAACTCTATTTCCGAAGAACTGAATGTGGCACCTACGTCACCATATTCTCCAAGATGTTCTTCTTCCTATTCGAGCTATTCTCCATCTTCTCCAAGCTATTCAGCTACTTCTCCAAATTATTCCGTAACTTCTCCCTTCAATTCTCCGATTTCTTCCTATTATCCAGTTACTTCACCTGTGTATTCTCCTTCTTCTCCGGTCAATTCTTTAGGCTATTCTATTTCTCACAATGATTCACCTGCATCTCCATCGTATTCACCTATTTATTCTTACACTCCAAATCATTCACAAACTCCAACGTCTTATTCGCCCAAATCGGCAGGATCACCTACTTCTCCCAGGTACTCAATGACTCCGTCACAAAAATCTACTGCAACTTCCCCAGTTTATTCACCGACCTCACCAGACTTAATGACAAAGACATCATATTATTCGCCAACATCTCCGAACTATTCATTTTTTTCACCAAATTATTCTTCTTTTTCATCGAAGTATTCACCCGACTCGCCATCTTATTCTCCTTCTTCGCCTTTTTACTCACCTTCCTCACCGAATATTTCACCTTCTTCGCCGATATATTCACCCGATTCGCCATCTTATTCTCCTCTTTCACCAGCGTACTCGCCATCTTCACCGAATATTCCAGTTTATTCGCCGAAGTATTCACCCGACTCGCCGTCATACTCTCCCTTTTCGCCAATCTACTCCATTTCTTCACCGAATGCTTCAGTTTATTCGCCGAAGTATTCAGCCGATTCGCCGTCATACTCTCCCTTTTCACCAATCTACTCGACTTCTTCACCCAATACTTCAGTTTATTCGCCGAAGTATTCACCCGATTCGCCGTCATACTCTCCTTTTTCTCCAACTTATTCGCCTTTTTCACCAAGTTATTCACCTTCTTCGTCAAATTATTCATCTTCTTCCTACTATTCCCCTTCCCAAGATTGGTCAGGATCCAAATTTTCAGATGTTAGCCCTGAACACTTTGAACATCCTACAGTTCCACAATGTCACCAAGAAGCGACAAGTGACGAATGTTCAAATTTCAATTTAGTGAGCAATGTAGAAGTCCATGATCCAAAGAAATGTAATTTCCTGCAAAAGGCAGGAATTGCCTCAAATATATCTCCTTTGTCTGTGTCATCCAATTCAAATTCCGATTCACCCTAGGATTAAGTTTTATAAAATTTTATTTTAACACAAAATAATAAAATATTTTCAAATTATTAGCCTACAGCGATGCACAATAAAAATGACCCACTGATATTTTTATACAATTGCTTTTCTATTGTCATAAATGTCAGCGTGTAATTTTTATTGTGCATGGCTCTAGAGGACTTAATTTCTAAAGTTATACTTTGATTATTATGTTAATGTAAATTCACATTTAGAAACGTCAAAGTGTATTTGAAATTAAGTCCACTGTAAAAAGAAATATTTGTTTTATTGATAAGCAAAATAATAAAAATATTTTAATAATGAAGATGAGATTTAAGTTACTTTTTGTGCGAGAACGATGAAAATGAGGCAAAGCTTGATATAAAAGCTATATTTACTAGAGCGTAGAATGTATTTGAAATTAACGTTGACATATGTACGTACACGCTCATCGTCTGCTGTTTATGTCGGTTCTTTACTCTCTCTTAACTATCACAGAAAAATTGAGATAAATAAGAAAGAGTTTCTATTCTTCTTTAAATGAATTCATTCACATTTTTATTAACATTTTCTAATTTTCATTTCATCGTTTTTCTTCTATTCTATTTTTAAGAAACTTATTTATAGCCGAAGACAATGTAAAACAAAGTTAAAAACAAATTGCTGAATAAAGATAATATTTGAAAAAAGTATGTTTGTCACTTTTTTACGCAATCGCTGATCTCATACCCGGATAAGTACTGAAGAAATTACCGCCACGGACTTCAAATGTTCACATTCACATTCACATTCTCGGAAACATTCAGACTTACGCATGTCTGCGCACTAGAAAGAAGCTGAAATGATTATGATCCTGAAACCCGGGAAAAAAGCAATGAACAGAATCTTATAGACCGATTTCACTGATCCTAAAAAGGCTTAAACCAATCATCGAAAATAAGAAACTGCTACTGGCATTTGTGAACCCTTTTTTTAAGGCCCGTAACTTGTATGCTAAAATATAGTCTACCTTTAGGCGCTCAAATATTATATTTTCACTGATATCAGTGGACAAAGACGCAGTTTCAAAAAAGTAAGTCGGCATTTCTCTTCCTAAAAATGTTGCCTTTTAATAGCAACTAAACTTATTTTTTGGGATCCTACCTACTCTGAGAACGGCGAAAAAATCGTAAAAATTTGCACAAAAACGGCGTTCTGAGACAAGGTTCAATCCCAAAAAATAAGTTTAGTTGCTTTTAAAAGGCAACATATTTAGGAAGGCAAATGCTGACTTACTTTTTTGAAACTGCATCTTTGTCCACGGATATCAGCGAAAATATAATATTTGAGCGCCTAAATTTAGACTACATTTTAGCACACAAGTTATGGGCCTTAACACAACGTAATTTTGTTTCAAAAAAGTCGCTGTAATTTTTTCAGGAAATTAAAACTTTGAACACAAGATTCCATTCAAACAAACCTCTGCGTATTATCAGCGATAGCGTCACCTCAAGCTATATCATTAATTTTGGAAGCGGGCTTACGCACTGCGTCACACTCTACCTTTTAAGAGGTTTTTGTTGTGATATCAGTCGTTTTTGAAGTCTTCAGTTGTTTTAGCTAAATTCATGTGAAAAATCTTCTATTTTTTGAAAGAAATTTTCTTCGAAAAAAATTTTCTCCGAAAAAAGTTGTCTTCGAAAAAAATTTTCTCAAAAAAAAGTTTTTTTCCAAAAAAAATTTCTCCAAAAAAAACTTTTTGAAAAAATTTTTTCTTAACAAAATTTCTCCGAAAAAAAAAAATTTCTCCAAAAAAAAAACCCAAAATTTACTTCAAAAAAACGATTTCTCCAAAAAAACGTTTTTCTCAAAAAAAAAATTTCTCAGAAAAAGAATTTCTCCAAAAAAATCTTTCTCCGAAAAAAATTTTTCTCCAAAAAAAATTGTTTTCCAACACCTTCCTCTACCATCGTAACACTTTGCATCACCTTTGGCCACCTTCGGAATACTTTGTGACACCTTCGGAACACTTCGTGTCACCTTCGGCTACTTTGGGAATACTTCGTGTTACCTTCGGAACACTTCGTGTCACCTTCGGCTGCCTTCGGAACACTTCGCGTCACCTTCGGCTGCCTTCGGAACACTTCGTGTAACTTTCTGTAACTTTCAGCTACCTTCGGAACACTTCGTGTCACATTCGACTACCATTGGAGCACTTTGAGTCACCTTCGGCTGCCTTCGGAACACTTAGTGTCACTTTCGACTGCCTTCGGAACACTTAGTGTCACTTTCGGCTACCTTCGGAACACTTCGTGTCACTTTCGGCTACCTTCGGAACACTTCGTGTCACCAATTCTTTTCACTGATTCATGTAACAACTTTCCTAAAGAAACCAACTGTCTTGGTATTCTTATTCAGAATTTAGCAAAAAATCCAAGATGATGTCACTTTGACAGTTGGCAGCCATTTTCTTAAAATCTAAAAAATTCTCCTGACCAAACTCTATAACTTTCTAGAAGAAACCATCTCTCTAAGTAGTGTCATTCCGGAGCTAAAATTCGAAAACCGTAAAAGCATAAACGAAAATCCATGATGGCGCTGCTATGACAGCTGGCAGCCATTTTCTTATGATTCCGAAAAATTCTCCTGATCAAACTCTATAACTTTCCCGAAGAAATCAACTCTCTAAGTATTGTCATTCCGAAGCAAAAATTCGAAAACCAAAAAAAAAAACCTAATTTATTGTTTGGGAAAATTCAAGATGGCGCCGGTTTGACTGCTGGCAGCCCGTTTCTTAAGATCCCAAAAAATTCTTCTGATGAAACTCTATAACTTTCCCGAAGAAACCAACTTTCTAGCTATTGTCACTTCGGAGCTAAAATTCGAAAAACTTACCTAAAAATCCTCAAAATTGACCACTTTTCCACATACCACGGCTTTTCCAGAATTTTCCCGAAAAAGTGGCATATGAAATTTTCCATTTGGGGCCGAGACTGATGTTCCCTGAAAATTTCAGGAAGATCGGTCTAGTTCTCGAGATCGAAAATTATTAATAGATAGAAAGAACATAGATAGACGCAAGTCCACATACGAGCAAAAAATTAAAATTTTTTTTTTCGTAGACAGCGGAACCATATGTAGAGATAAGTTTTGACTTCCCCCCTTGCAAAGTACTCCCCTTGTAAAGTATTCTACGGAAAATTCTAAGGCGAAGTGTCTTTTCACTAAAATCGGTTCAGTGGATCCCGAGATATGACCTTTATAAAATGATCATTTTCAATACAAAAAGTGCATTTTCATAGAAGCCAAAGTTAATGATCCTACGTTGTTAGTTAGTCACTTAGTTAGTTGTTGGTTTCCATTGGCGACTTTTTTGCCTCGCGCTCGTAAATGACTCGATAACTTTCTTTAAATTTTGCAGGGACCCTCGATAGGGCATTCTACGCCGCCATATGAGATTTAAAAAAAGGGGGGCCGCAAGAGCTCTTAGAAGGTGCCATAAAGCCCAATTAAAGCATGTTTTGGATGTGTGTGTGCATTTGTGCAGGCAAATTCATTTCATATTGAATACTTTTTTTCGGGTTGTGTAGTTGCTTTTCTGGTAGATAATCGAGCTTAGACCAACGTGTGCGAAGATCATTTTTCGAAAAAATTGGATCTAGGTGGGCGACGGGCAGCTTTTGTTCTTATATCTAAAGCGTTAGTTAGAATAAGAGAGATACAGTTGATATCTTTTTAACCAACGCTTTAGAATAGAAGAACAAAAGCTGTCCGTCGCCCACCTAGTCCAATTTTTTCGAAAAATGATTTTCGCAAACGTTGATCAAATTTTTTAGATTTTGGTCGGATGAGGAATGAAGATATAGAACCGTGGTGGTGGTAAGTGGCTTCTGCTATGGCAGTCACGTGAAGTAGCGTGGCGCCAATTTTTTTTTTATGAATTAAAAATGTGACTGTGATCATTTCCGTACGTATAAGTAGTGGCTGGCCACCGCCATTTTAGAAAGATTGGGAACTCTTTCGACCCCTCTTCTTATCTAATATTTTTGTTTGTTGTGACTTCGCTGCTGGAAAGAGCAGCAGAATAGTAGGAAAAAATAGCTTCATTCAAATGACTGACGCAAGTCCAATTTTCTATCAAATTTCGTGTGTAAGGTGTCGTTTGAAAGGTATTGAAAGTGGTTTCCTAGGAGGAATGGCCTGTTGACATTTAAGGCTTCCGCCTGGAGGTCGAAAAACTTCAAAATTTGCGGTATAGACGTTAAAAAACTCTAACTCTAACAGTCGCCAAAAATGCCATTCCTCGCCAAATACATCATATAGGTTGTCGTTCGGAAGCTTATGCACGTGGCTTTCTGATAAAAATCGTTTAACGAAGTTCTGTATAACCGTGCGAAGGTTAGAGTTCAAAAACCGCCATAATATCCGAAAAGTTGCAAAAATCAGCACACTGAAATCACTACCAAAAATCCAATTCTCCGCCAAAATTCTCATGTGGGTAATGGACAGGTAATGGACATGGCTTTCCAGTTGGTGATCGAAAACCCCCCAAAATGGCCAAAAAAGCCTGTTTTGCGAGTTCGCGACCTTTCGAACACTTTCGGAAAATTCCAAAAAAATATTTTTCTAAGTTTCATAAATATAAGAAATTTTTCAGAAGGGAAAACTTGACGAAATTGAAAATATTTTTGGAAAAAACAGCCTAAACAAAATTGCACCACCGTATAAAAGCTTAGGCCTTAAAAATGTTTACATCTCTACACCAAGAGACACCATTTTAGGATATTTTGTAGTCCTACCCTAGGCCTACATTTCTCTTATATAAACAATGAGATACCTATGCAGAAATTTTCCAACGAGCTCCAACACTGTCGGCCACCACCTTGGCCTTTGAGTGAGACTCCACAGCTGCTGGGAGCCCAGACGACCCTTTAGACATGTTCACCGTGTTTTCTGGACTGTGTTGATCTAAAATACCCAAACTTGCCTCAACATTCGCTTTCAAGATCGATCTGGAACATTAAATTTGTCTAAAGTGGACAAATCTGAAATTTACTCCATTTTCGACGATTTTTTTCAGTTTTTCGATTTGAGCACTTCCCTAAATCGCTTTTTTGAGCATCGGCCCCATAGAAACTTTTTCTCAGTTGAACATTTGGCACCGTTTTCCGGGCTAAGCCTACAACTTTTCGACAACTTAGGATTTTGGTTAGGTCTATTGTAGAGGAAGTGACTGTGCATACGTAAGTGGGGATCGCCGCCGCAAGATATGGCAGCCGCGCGAGATGCCATGGCGCCAAATTTCGTGCCTACTTCCAAAACTACTGATATCACAATAAAAACCCCTTTCAAAAATGAAACGTGGAGCAAGTCCTTTTCCCTTCTTCCAAAACACCTGATATCAATTTTAGTGATGCTTAAAGCTTTGAAAAATTCTTTTGAAACATTTTTACATTTTATTCAGAAATGAGCGGGCCGGCCTTTTTTCGGAACCCGACCCGACCCAAACCCGACGAGATCAAATTTCTCGAAACCCGAAGCCCGCATCACGAAAATTTTCGAAACACGACCCGAACCCGACCCAATTAAAATTTTCAGATGTTGATCGAAGGTTGGTAAAATGCCTCTATATTCTTTACGGACTTTAAAAAAAATCGTGTAAGAAATTAGTACACTTTATGAATTTTTACTCAACTATCCACGGGAACGAATGTTTTGTAGTGCTTACTATTTGATATTTTTCTTCTATAGACTTATCGGTTTTTAAAACTCGCTTAATAAGAATCCGAACTTGGAATCTGAGTCAAATATTTAACCTTGATGATGATGACAACCGAAATCGTGGTCGGAATTTAATAGTATTTTATTGCCATTTGAGGGGAACAATCGAGGCTTGCCGAGATTTCCCCTCAAATGGCAATATGATGCTTTATTGCATGAGCGAAAAAGAGAAAACAAACATAGGAGAACGACAAATGTCATTGTCAGCGATTAATAATTTCTCCTTTATATTACTAGATTAATAATTTTGAAGGGGAAACACTACGCGAATGCAATAAAATTATATAACCTAAGATTTTTCCGGAAAAATTAGGAGTTCTTTAAACTCTATTGACGTTAGAGCCTGAGAATTTCAATCGATTTTCAGCTCATTTTTTTTCTTTGTTAGTTTTTCGAGGTTGGTATCTTAAAAAGCAATTTCCGCGCAATTATTCGCATAGGTATAATAATATAGGAAAAAGTTTCACCGACCTTCGAAAAACCCAGTTCCCACACTTTTTCGCTCATACCTCAAGTTGTTTGAGATTTTGCCCATTTTCAATCCCAACTTTCCTTTTTCGATTACCTTCGGGTTTTGTTAGTTGAAGTCATCCTGAAGTCAACCTGACCCGACCCGAAAAAAAGAAAACGAATGCCCGACCCGACCCGACCTGATAAAAAACGAAAACAAAAAACCCAGCCCGACCCGACCCGTCAAATTGATTCGGGTTCGGGTCGGGTTAGAGTCGGGTTTTCTTTGAGTTTCGGGCGGCCCGCATATCTCTAATTTGATTAAAAAAATTCGTCATAAATGCCGTACTGTAGCATCACATCAAATTATACATCTAACTACACCATTGTATTACATATAAACACATCACGACATGTCGTGACATCTACCAGCGCATAGTAAACATCTCACAACATCACATTGGGATGGCGCAACAAGTTTGACACAAGTTCTAGAAAGATCCAGACAACGCAGCCATGACGGTTTTTGCTGCTATATAAGGCGTAGTAGAACTTCAGCCACTTCACTCAGCTTTCGATTGGCAAATCGCATACAACTTACTTTTAGTTTGTGCAATAAGATAAGTCTAATAGAAATCTATTGTTAATAGAACCTTGCTGTTTTATTTCCAAAGTCTTTCACAATATCGAAAGAGTACGCGCCTTACATTTAGACCGTACCGTTGATATCTGTTGAACGGCCAACGATTCGAACCGCCAGCCCCTTCATCGTGACACCGTTCTACAGTACCCTCCAACGTAATAATTTTTCTGCGCTTTCAGATTTCACACCCCAACAATTTATGTGAGATTTGTAGATTCATCAGTCAACAAAAGATAGCAGCTTAGCTTTATTCTGAATAAACGAAATATATTTACACGCTGCTAACTTTACAATGATCTAAACAAAAGTGATAATAATTACCAAATCAATACAAAGTGTACTGATGCGCTTATGCATTACAGTTATACTCCTCCACCCGCTCAATCTTACCTGATTGTTGCAATGTTGATAATTACTAAAACTCAACAATTTAGCTTTGCGCGATGTGTGGAGTAGGGGTAGCCAAATTCTTGCGTGCGAAATCTGAAAGCGCAGAAAAATTTTTACGTTGGGAGGGTACGGCATTTGTGACGCATTTTTTAATCGAAAGTGAAAATAAATCAACAGAATTTTTTGCGTTTCAATGGATATCAGGTGTTTTGGAAGAAGTGACACACGTTTCCCTTTTAAAAAGGGTTTTTGTTGTGATTTACTTTTACTTTCGTGAGTGGAACATTGTAAAATGATTTTTTTTTTTTGAAATATTTTGTCAATTTTCAGTCCTGCGTTTATGAAAATGGTTCCTTTAGTGGTCCTAGGGTAAAATAGTAAGACTTCGGATGAAAGAGTTAAATTTTAAGTAGATTCTAGAATCTCCAGGGGGGCTTTAGTCGGTGCAATCCGTGCAATCGCATCTTTTTAAAAAAGTTCGCAATACACAGCGCCATCTAATGATTAATCTAAAAAGTAATTGTTTGATTACACTTCGCCCACCTCGCCTTGTAGCAAAAATGTCGCAATAGAAAAATTGTTTTAACAATGAAAAGTGTTGTGTTTATGAACCAAACAGAAGACAAAAGTATAACTCAAAATCTTTAAGAAACAATTTGTTTTAAATGAATTCATAAGCAAGCGAATGTGAAAAGTGGCCCTCCACCAAATTCTATGAATGATGAAAATAAATTAGTTATACATTCGGTTTATGCAATTACAATACATTTGACGGCGTCATGAAAATTTTTTTATTTACACTCAGTTTTCATAAAAGTAACAAATTGACGTAAATTGTAAGTGCAATTTGTTTCAAAGTTTTCGTTGTGAAAGAATTTGTATTGTGCAGTTGAATTGTATGCATTTGGATACAGTAAATATGAAATCAAGTTTTTGTGTCAGCATTGTATGAAATGACATTTCTTCTGCATTTAGCTGCAAATTATGTAAGTACCTCATAGTATTGGTATTCCATTGTTTGGCTCAGATGGAAAATTATGTTCACTGAAGCATTTCCCTGTGTGACTAGCCTATGACCCTTGTTTACAATTCCAACAAACAATTTTTGTATGTTATTGCAAATATTACAGACGTTTAGAACGGTCCACTACAGTCTAATCAAATAGAGAAAGGTAGAAATATTCACAAAAATGAAAGGAAACCGTGCTATTAGTCCAATAACTCTAGCGATTTCTTTAATAGAACGAAGACCCAAATACTCACCCTGAAGTTCTGAGTAGACATGTAACGTGTACCTAATAGTACCAAATAGTAAAAATAGGTCAATTACATCGTTTATATTAGGAGAATCCGGGAGTTTTATAAAATATTTTCATTAATTTCTAAAATAGAGAGTTTAGCCGTTCATTGCAAAATTCGTATGTTTCTACATAAATCTGTCAACGTTATTCCAGTTCCGAACTGGTTGCTCTAAAAGGTGTCGAAGTTTACAATCTCACAATCACATTAGATTTTACTTAGAGGGCACTACAAAACCATCCATTAAGCTCTTTTCTTTATAGATTTATCAGGGTGGGATGGGCGATTTCTGGCTACTAAAACACACATCTATCGATCCTTTGATTTCTTCCCGTTCATCATGTAAATCCTCAAAGCCGCAGTCACATCTTGGATCAGCCAAAATGGTCATTTTGGTCAAGTGCTTGTTGACCCGTAATGGCTCCCACAACTCTCCTAATGCCACTACGGTCACTTCTGAGTAGCTCCTTGGCACACTTCTCGTCAGGCGCCGGGAAGAAGAGCTTTGTCTGCTTTCCTCCGCCGTATGCGCACCAACTCTGCTCTCTCATTACCGTCTACACCAGTGTGCCCAGAGACCCGCGCGATCGTGATCTGATTTCTCAATCACAATCGGTTTAGGGTCTCTTTCAGCTATTTAAGCAGTTTTGACGTTGTCACAGGCGATGCGAGCGCCGTTATTATCGACTCACTGTCTGAGCAGATGGTCGCTCTGCCACCCGTCATTTCTTCTGGAACTAAATTCATCACTGCCATCAACGTCGCAAATGTCTCCGCTTGGAGGACGCTCGCTAACTTTCCCAAATGGAGACTGTCGCAGTTCGCTATTTTCTGGGAATAGATCCTGGTTTCCGCTCCTTCCTCAGTTTTCGACTCATCCGTAAAGCTCACCAGTCCATCAGCCGGTAGGCAGGTCGGCCAGTTTCCTAGCCAATCCGCTCTGTCTGGTATAACGATCTGGTATCGCCTCACAAAGTCGACCGGTGAACCATGCGATCTCTGGGCATATCAAAGATCCTGTCCTTGATCACTTTCAGGATCCTTCCATGGCCAGATTCAAAATTCCTCATCCAGAGACCATTTTGCTTCAGCCTGTCTGCCGAGGCAAAGTCTCTTGCTTTATCGATCGTCTGGATGGGCGATAGCGCAATGAGCGCTTCCATGGCTGCTGTGGCCGTAGTCTTCATAGCTCCCGTGATACAAATGCGCATGCGCACGAGCCTCTTCATTCAACTCCTTCCTTGCGCACTCCACGTTGAGCCTAGGCCACCAAACTACGCAGCCATGGCTCAACATGGGTCTGACCACCGTCTCATAGATCCACAATATGGCTCTAGACGGTATTCCCCAGTCCCTTCCAAAAGCCATTCGACAGATCCAGAAAGCGGCCACCGCTTTCTGTTCTGTGTATTTAACATGCTCGATCCAGTTGAGCTTTTGGTCGAGAATAACCCCCAGATACTTTACTTTTGGGCTAGGATCAACAACCCTTCCGAAGAGCCTGAAGTTCCCCACTAAATTGTGTCCTGTGATGATGATTTTATTGACTTAGAATAGTCAGGTCGTCCGAATAACCCTGCGCATGAACGCCTGCCTCATTCAACCTCTTGATCAGCGAGTCCACGACCATGCACCATAGTCCCTTGCGGACAGCCTTTCGATTCCCAGAAGCTAGACTTGTGGCCGCATAAGTTGGCCTCCATGGTTCTGCTTCTGAGCATGTTGCCAATCGACCTCGTTACTACCGGTGCTCCTTCAATGTCCATAAAACATCCAAGAGCAATCTCACCGAATTCCAATGACTTTTCTACCCCGGCCACAAGGGCGTGCAGAGCCGAGTCCGTCGATTTACACACCTGATATGCATGTTGCTTCTCTTGCAGCGGGTATCTCGACAGGATTTCGTCTCTGATGTAGAAGTCTACGAGCTTCTCGAGAGTCTTTAATATAAAGGAGGTGAGACTTATGGGTCGGAAATCTTTGGCTTCGCAATGCGAGGGCTTTCCCGGCTTTGGTACAAACGTCGACTTTTTCCCAAGCCTTTGGGACATGATCAAACTTTTAAGAACTTCATTAGCTCTTACTTTACAGACAGCGTATTGACGAATTTCAGGTTCGTATTGACTATTGGCATCAACACTAATTTCTCTTTGTGGAAAAGCTAAGCTTGAAAATAACCAATGACCCGTACGTATCAGAATAGATGTGGCAAACAGAAAAGATGTTACAAAAAGACTCGGAAATATCGAAATAGAAATGAGCAAACAATCCAACGTTTTGTGCTCTTTTATAACTGTAAGAATTTCAAAGATCCATAGAAATTACCCAAGATAATGTCAAAAGCCCTACCGAAGTTCGTCTGAGACCATTGATTTTGATGGCATAAATGTTCTCCGCTGCACTATATCAAAAAGAGAAAGTTTCTTCAAGAAATCCTGAAACTATTTTCTCTAAAATGTAATTCTCGCCGACTTTGCTTAAGAAGCAAACTTCAAACTGCCCTAATTATATAGATATGTATCATCACTCCCAATTCTAGAAGTTGCTTTATCCCGCGATTTGAATATTTTTCCCTAAAACCCTGAAACACGTGTCCTCTAAAAGTTTACTAGCTACAACTTTGCCTCTGGAAGCAACTTTCTAAGTTTCATAGTTCTAGATAGTTCTGTAATCCGGTTCAATTCTAGAAGCGGCCATTTACCAGGATTGGGCCACTTTTCCTCAAAATCCTGAGACGTGTTCTCTAAAATTTTATTCTCTACAACTTTGCATTTGACGGTGAATCTCCATATTGCATAGTTAAGCGAATATAGACGAAAAACCATAATATATGGCCAAGATACTCAATTTCGTCCATTCCACTGGTCCCTGTGCCCAGGGCAGTGCCCCGATTTCTACTGAAATCGTTTTTCCAGTTTTGTTAGATCAAATGCTTTCATTTGACACCAAAATGATCAATTTCGGTGCTGTACTTGCTGAGATATTTGCAAAAAAGTTTCACCGACTCACAGTTGGCACATAATTATATAACTGCTCAGGAATTTGATATGGAAATTTTTAGTCTTTAGCAAACTTGTTCACCATGAAATGGGGAGCAACTTTGCTGAAGAAGAAATTTTTCCATCAATTTTATTTCCCAAGTTATGACCTGTTTAATTCTGTTAATTTGGAATTCGAAAATTTGTCCAGTAAAATAACATGGTCATAACTTCCGAAATAAAATTGATGGAAAAATTGCCTCTTCAGCAAAGTTGTTCCTCATTTCGTGCATAACAATTTCGCTAAGACGAAAAAATGCTATCCCAAACTCCAAAGGGTTCTACAATTAAGACCAGAAGACCATTTTTCGAGAAATTTCGACTTCAACATTCGGTAACTTCTGAAATATAATTGATCGAAGAAAAGTCTCTTCAGCAAAAATGTTCATCATTTCATGCAGAACAACTTTGCTGAAAACTAAGAATTTCTATCTCAAACTCCCGAGCAGTTATATAATTATGACCGCTACTATTACCAATTTGCCAACTGTGCGACTCTCGAAAATCCATGTCCGACCTCCACTTCTTTGACCACATCTCCAAAACTACTTGACCGATTTTGCTCATCTTCGAGCTTGAATCATGGGAGGCATGTACCTTTCAGGGAAAAAAATTTAGGGTGATCGGTTAAGCCGTTTGAAAAAAAAGTGAGACGGGCGGACAGACAGACGGACATTTTTTTTATTGCTGATTCGTCATCTCTAGACGATAATAGATGCATCCCCCAACTCTCACCTCGACCTACCCCATGTTACAATAAAATTGTTTGTAGTAAACGTATAGGAACTTTGTACTTGGTACGGGTCCAAAAATCAGCCTGACCCAGCGTTTAGAGATAATTAGCACCTGGTACGAATATTAATTTTTCTGTTTGCACAGATCTAAGCCACAAAAATGCCCGACGCGACGCCAATAGTCTTTAAATACGACTCCACAAGATTTTTAGATTTATCAGTTTGGGTGATCGAAAATTCATCGATCACGAGTAGGTTCAATTCCGTTCATCACATAAATCATTAAAAACTTCCTGTCCCCGCCAGGAACCTTTTTGAAACAACAAGTACTTACTCGAATACATCAGGGAAGTTCCCCATTATCCTATGTCTGAATTTGGAGAATAAACGGCATTCACAGATAATGTGGAGGTTTGTTTTTTCTGCCAATCCACAGTCAGTGTTCTCTTTGAAATTCATTCTCGCTAGATCCTTGTTCGGCCCACAGTGTCTGGTAATCGCATCAACAATTCTCCTAATACGACTCCGGTCCATACTGCATTCTTCGTTCGTATGCATTCCTCCATAGTTATTAAGCAGCGATAGCTACTTTATGTTTTCACCTTTTCCGTCTGTCCGTCCGTCTGTACACACCCCTCGGTCGCTCCCTGGCGCGACCCTCAGAAGGTCCTCTCAGTGAGATCTCTAGAAGGTTTCTCCAGCGAAACCTTTGGGATGTCCCTCCAGCGAAATCTCTGGAAAGTCTCTTCAACGAGACCTCTGCGGATGTCCCTCAAACGAAACGTCCATATAATTATGACTTGATATGTTTTGTCGAAAACCTATCACTACTTTCCTATACCCATCATCATTATGTTTTCAACCTTCCTGTCCGTCCTTCCGTTCGTGCACCATCGGTGATTTGTCATCCGTGATTTGTCATCGGTGATTTGTCATCGATAATTTGTCATCGATAACTTGTCATCGACAATTTGCCATCGATGATTTATAATCGATGATTTATCATCGGTGATTTGACATCGATGATCTATCATCTGTGATTTGTCATCGATAATTTGCCATCTATGATTAATTTGTCATCGATGATGTGTCATCGATGATGTGTCATCGATGATAATGTCATCGATGATTTGTCATCGATGATTTGTCATCGATGATTTGTCATCGACGATTTGTTATCGGTGATTTGTCATCGGCGTTTTGCCATTGGTGAACATAAGCCATGACATATAAGTCCAAATTTGACTACACTCTACGTCTACTTTCATATACCCATTAAAATAGTTTATTATTTTAGCACTCAGCGAAGTTTTTGTACACCAACTCCCTCAATGCTCTGTTACAAAGTGGTTGCGGTATCGGGATAAAGGGAGTCCACATACTAAGGTTTTTGAGCCTTTTCGTTTTATCCACTCCTGCGTGACCAGGCACAAAAAAATGTGATCTAACTTCTTGCCGATTCAGAAGCTGGTTGCATTCTTTATTTCGCCATATAGACAAAAGAGTCATACTGTCCGAGCATATGATAATTTTTTTCCATTCGATTTTCGAACCGCTATCGTCACTGTGTAAACTTCCGCTGAAGTGATATCCTAGGTGGCACTACTGCCTCCGCGGTCACTCGATAATGCTCATCCGCTCCTGCCCCTTCTTCTAAGATTCGTCCGTAAAGCGAACCCAGCCCTCATCTGAGTCGTTGAAGTCTATATTAGGAAGCATGGTGGCAAAGCGCCTTTTGAAGCTTACCTCTGGCTTAATCAAGTCCTTATACACGTGGAAGAAACCGATCCTACCAGCACTAAATTTTTAATTGTTGAGAATTTAGAATTCAGGCATTCAGTTCAGTCAAAGGCGCATTGAGCACAACCCCATTATTCTGAATACAAACGTTACGTTCAGTAAATCAGTTAACTTCCCCATGATCCCCAACGAGTTGGTATTTTGTTTGTATTTGTACATCATCAAAGGATTTGATGGAAATACCTACCAGCTGAAGCAAACTTCTATTTTCCAGTAAAAAGACTTCCAATAACATCCGTTAGCATACTTCAACGGGTCGAAATCTAAATATAGTGACAACCTTTAGCGAATGATAAGAAAATCAAGGAAACAGTCCAATGCATTAACATTTACTTTCTCTAATTTCAGCAAAGGAAAAGCTAAAATGGAATGTGACGTCATACCAAATTGTACACCTGAGGTTGATCCTCTGGGTAATTTGGAAAATTGTGATTCACTATCAGACGAAAGTTGCAGTTATGGCGAGAATACCCTCAATGCCCAGATAATATCCTGTACGGACAATGTTTTCATACCGGCAAAAAATCTGAAAATGGAAACAGCGTCGACACCAAAACCACAAATAAAACACAATCACAGTCTGCGAAAATCGTTAGCTCGTTCAACCCAACCCAATCCTACGTCCAATGTCGCAGTACCGATCACTGCCTCCCCAGCGTCCACAATGCGTGAAGTGCTAGCATCAATACCTGGTTTCAGTATAAAACCCCATCGTCGTAGCAATAAAAAGTTGTCGACAGCTGCGCAAGTTGAACAAATACGTGAAGGGTGCATAGATCTAGAAACACCCGATTCGATTTTAGTTACTAATTTTAGAACTAATTTGCGTGCATTATTAAACAAACATACATTTTCGCTGTTGCCTCCGCTTTATCAATATAAATTGGTACAACTGCTTCCCACCGTAGATCGACCGCCGATCGGTCCAGACTCACCAAGCATAAGACTGAATTCTTCGAGCTTAAATAATGAATTTTTTGCACGCGCCTGCTTGGAATGGTGTGAGCGACTATCGGAAGGTAACAATAGCCGAACCGTCTGTGTAAAATTACCATCTAACATTCAATTTTCAGGTGAATTTATTCCGGAGAATCAGTTGAAAATGAAGACGGAGGCAGAAAAGGAGAAGAGTAAGTTAGATCCATGGAAATTAAAACACTTTGAACCCATATGGGGTGAGCGAGGACAATCACAAGCGAATCGCCAACCACTTAAAAATCCAGCTAATTTTAAAATAACGAATGCGGACTCGGATACAAGTAGCTCTACACAAGTAAATAAAAGTCTATCGCCGAATAGTTTGGCCCAAAGACGTACGAGAACGGTGGGCGCTGTAACGCGATCATCAGCTGCAGTTCAACACAATGATAGTCCAACTAAGGTTTGATATTATAATTGCATTGAAATTAGTGTCAGTAAATTTCCGAAAAAATTTTTTTTCAAATTTCGAAAAAAATTTTTTTCAAATTTCGAAAAAATTTTAATTTTCGAAAAAATTCTAATTTTCGAAAAAATTCTAATTTTCGAAAAAATTCTAATTTTCGAAAAAATTCTAATTTTCGAAGAAATTTTAATTTTCGAAAAAAATAATCGAATCTTCGAAAATATTTTTTAAATTTAGCCTCCACAATAAGTACTTCACAAGCTGAAATACAAAAATTGTGTTGTAAGGCAGAGCAAATTACAATTTCAGTTCGTCAAAATATGCATTTCGGACGGCTGACTCTTCGTATTATATACGGCAAAACTCGGAGTGATTTCCATTTTTTGTTGCATCATGTGATGTCGCTAGTTTTATAAGCAACAGTACTAGATGGTTTTCGTGAGCCACGTCATAAATCGATATGTCGTCCTCGTCTCATAGTAACGTCAAATCTCATGAAAATGTTTCATCAAGAGCGCAATCGGCTCCGATACTGCTTTCTAGCGTCGAATAATGTTTGCATTAAAACTTCATTTTTATAGAATTTTAAGAGCTTGCTCTATGTGTGGTCATGTCTCGCCCGTACGTAAAATAATTATTTTGCAATGTATTCCCCATTCCCTATTTCATTCCAAAAGTAATTTGAAAGATTTTACGATAAGTAGCGCATGTTTCTTCCTCACACGCGTTGTATAAAAGCTCACCAAAGTTCAGAAAAGCTCATCAAACCTTTCAATAAATCTAGTGAAACGTCACCAAACATTAAACATTTCATTTTATTGAAACATGGACATTTTACTCTAATTTTCGATCACATAGAAAGGTACAATAGTTTCAGTTTAATTGTTCCACGATCAAGCAAAGCCCGAGTAATACATAAGATATTCTCAAAAACAGTTTCATTTTATTTTGCGTCTGTTGTGTGTAGAAAGTGTCAAAAAAATTGCCGCTGTTTTAAGTTTGCAAACGGCAACGATAATAGTTTGATAATAGTTTTTGATACAACTTACGAAGGTAGTTTAACGCACTAGATGTGAGATTGTCGACACGAGCCGAAGGCGAGTTCAGCAACACATCGTGTGCGTCAAACTACCAACATGCGTAACGTGTATCAAACAACGTTTTTTGCAATTGACCGACCAAAAACGAGCTTGCACTTGCAGGAATTTTTCGAATTTTCAATTATTTTTTCGTACTAGTGCGTAAAATTCGCTTTATGCAACACCGTTGTGAAAAGTAAACTTTTTCATGCATCGTTTCGGTGACGTTAGAGAGGTCGTTTTATAACTGGTTTCACTTTTTATCACTCATTTGGGTGATAAAAAGTTCATTCAAAAGTTCACGTTTCACAAGTTGTTGCATAAAGTCTTGTATGCTCCCCTCCGGTTGGTACTTCTAAAGACCAAGTTAATCTAGATTTTTTTTTAGATTTATCAGGGTGGGATGGGCCATTTCTGGCTCCTAAAACACAGATCTATTGATCCTTTGTTTTTTTCCCGTTCATCATGTAAATCTTTTAAAACCTTCCGGTTCTCACCAAGAACCCATCTACGGCGATAGGTCCTAGGTCTAAGATATCAGAGGGTCGAATCACATAACAACCTAATGTGATGCTCCTTAGCAGGTGGAACTTCGGGCACTTCTTGGATAAGCCAAAATGGTCATTTTGGCCTAGTGCTTGTTGAACCCACAGTGACCCTTAATGGTTCCCACTACTCTCCTAATGCCACTACGGTCCATTCTGAGAATCTCCTTGACCCACTTCTCGTCAAGCGTCGGGAAGAAGAGCTTCGTGTGCTTTCCTCAGCTGTACGCGCACCAACTCTTTGCGGACTCAGCCCTTTCAGAGAGTGTGAGATCGGGATGTGGGGTTCTGGGCCCGACACGAGCGCCTTTATCATCGACTCGCTGTCTGAGCAGATGGTCGCTCTGCCACCCGTCATTGATTCTGGAACTCAATTCATCACTCCCATCAACGTCGCAATCGTCTCAGCTTGGAGGACGCTCGCTTCACTTTCCCAAATGAAGACTGTCGCAGCTCGCCGGTTCCAGGGAATAGATCCCGGCTTCCGCTCCTTCCTCAGTGAATTTCGTGTGCAGGAGCAGGAACGAGGAGATGATGTTCCGCTGCCCAAAGACGATGCAAGTGGTCGTCTTTTTTCTTTTAGATCAGTAAATGATGAAGAAGTGATTATCGCGTTGAATTGAACAGAAATGAACAATCTGGATTTAGACTAGGACATAGCACTGCATCAGCTCTAGTTCATGTGACAGATGACATTTTGAGAAGTTTTTCTAGAAAGCAAGTATCTTTTCTTCTGTTGCTTGATTTCAGTAAAGCTTTCGACACTGTTAATCACACTTTATTGCTACGCAAGCTTCGAGAAAACTTTTTTTTCAGTCACTCCTCTATCAAATTGATTCCGAATTTTCTCTGTGACAGGTTTCAATGCGTCCAAATAGGTGGTTATGCTTCCTCTGTTCTACCAGTCTCTAAAGGTGTGCCGCAAGGCTCGACCTTATCTCCGCTTCTGTTCATTCTATTCGCGAACAATTTACCTTGTGTTCCGCAAAATTACCATACCCCACATGTATGCTGACGACGTCCAGAGCTACACTTACTCAGAAAGGCCTTAGTGATGGGGCTGGACGAGGAAGAATGAGCTTCCGCTGAACGTGGATAAAACGCGGGCGATAGTATTCAGCAATCGTAATGCGACCGTCGGTCGATCTCCCATTCTTTGTTCTAGATGGTCAATTTCTCACAATAAGTGACACTGTCACTAATTTAGGTGTGAAGATGAAGAGCGATATGTCGTGGGGTGATCAAGCTGCATGTCGCTGTAACCCCGACCCCGTAATTCTTCTGCGTAAGGTGTTAAAAACAAAGGCGCTAGTTAGGGGCTGAAAGGGCTGCATGTTTCACATTAAGGGCTCTTATGGGTTTCGAGCCCTTAATGTCTTATTGGGTCGAAACATGTCAAAATGTGTTTTATACTCTTTTGGAATTATTTTTAGACTATACCAGAGTCATTCTAAAGGGGCTGATTATTGAGACCAGCTTCGAGTTAAGGGCTGGTCTCCGACCAAAGTTTTCGTTAAAAAACCATGTCGAAATCGACAATGGTCAGTTATAGGCAAAATTATTCAACTCAAAATGCAGGTTGACCTTAAGGAAACATTAAGGGCTGACTATTAAGACCAAGCTTGAGTTAAGGGCTGGTCTCTGATCTCTGATCACTACATTGTTGGGTGACTGAGGTGAAAATTCTTTTTGGCGGAATTTTTTTCGTCTAAAATGTCGTTTTGTTGCTCATAGAATCGGAATATCCACGAAATTTCGATAAAAATTATTTTCGCTAAAATTCAGACACACGCCACTTTAGACAAAAAAATCCTCCGAAATGAATTTTCAGCTCAAGTCACTCAACGATGAAGTGACACACCGATGCTTAACTTCATATTGAATTTTTGCGAAAATCACTTTTTTATCGGAATTTCGTGCAAATTCCGATTCCATGAGCAACATTTTAGATGAAAAAATTTGTTCGCTAAAAATGAATTTTCAGCTCAAGTAGTCACCCAACAATGTAGTGTCTTTTTTTGTGTAAAAATCAGAGATTGAGAACAGACCTTAACTCAAGGTTGGTTTCAATAATCAGCCCTTAATGTCTCCCTGCATCCACCCTGCATTTTTAGTTGAATAAATTTTGCCTATAGTCGAAATGTTCAATTCGGGTGGCGCACTTCATTTATTCCATTTATTCTTTTATTCCATTTATTCCCAAAAATTTTTTTTTTGTTTTTGCGAAATATCTGAACCAAACACATCACAAGTTAGACTAATAAGTTCAGAAAAAGGTTTGCACAAATTATAAAGCAAACAAAAAAAAATTCTTTTAAGTTTTCAAAAGTGGGTTTTTTCACTTTTTGGCACATTAGTATGGTTTGTTGTGTGCGTTGCCATCAAAATCAAGTCTATTTGAAAAAAAAATTATCATTCATTCCATTTATTCGTATTATTCCCATTTATTCCATAAACCGCAGAAGTGCGTCACCCCTCGGTTCAATTCCGACATGCTTTTTTGACGAAAGGTTGAATAACTTTGGTCAGGCACCTGCCCTTAACTCAAGGTTGGTCTCAATCGTCAGCCCTTAAGTTTCCTTAACTGCATTATGAGTTGAAAGAATTTGTCCGAACGCCGAAATGGACAATTTCGACATGCTTTTTTGACGCAAAGTCAGAGACCAGCCTTTAATTCAAGGTTGGTCTCAATCTACAGCCCTCAATCAGCTTCTTTAGAATGACTGATAGAATAGTCTAGAAATTATTCCAATATAGCAGAAAACACGTTTGTCATGTTTCGACCCAATCAGGCATTAAGGGCTCGAAATCTATAAGAGCCCTTAATGTGGGACTTGCAGTTCTCAACTAGCCCCTTTGTTTTTAACACCTTACGCAAAAGAATTACGGGGTCGGGGTTACAGCGACATACACCTGGGTGCTCACTGTGGTTACATCGCGTCGAAAGTTTACTCTGGCTTGAGGCCATTCTGGACCCATGCATCGTATTTGCCTCGCTTGACTAAGCTGAATTTGGTTACATCACTTCTCATACCGCATTTTCTCTATTGCTGCGAAGTTTTTGTGTTTGGTCTTGATGAATCATGCAAAAAAAACTCTACCCAAACTCTTGTACAAAAGATCAAGCGAGGTCACTCCAATCGAACACGTAGTTTTATCGCTCGTTTCTGTCAGTGAATTGCAAAAACGTTGTTTGACAGACGTTACGTATTTTTTGTCACACTAGTGCGTAAAAGCAGTTTTTTCGCACTAGTGCGAAAAGTGACCTCATGCAACACCGAAATGACACCCAAAAATGCGAGTTTTTTGTCGATAAATTGCAAAAAATAAATTTATTTCATGTTGCAGATATCCAGTCCTGTTCCGGACCTATTACCGATACGTACAAAATCCCAACCGAAGCCAATCGATGAAGTAGCAAATATTGAAAGTAATGAAACGATTGCAGTTGAAATAAAGTCGCCAAACAAGAAGAAAACTCAAGAAACTCAGCAAATACCCGAACCCGATGACAAACGGGTATTGCCGGACACTCAACCTGACACTAATTCCATTCCGGTGGAACATCAGATAAAACGAGCTCCGAAGCGATCCGTTTCGCCGGAAAATGGAAATGGTAAAGTGTCGAAATACAATATCGAAATTGTTGATGTTGCTGATGTCAAAGATTGTGACTTATTGGTTGAGGATACAAATGTACCTACAACCGATGAAAATGTAATAGAGTGTGTTGACGACGATGTCGATCTTAAATTGGAAGAATTCCAAGCAAAAGAATCCGTTCCAAGTTCAACCGATGAACCGATGAATATCGAAAGTACTGAAATTGATCAACCGACTGTAAACGAAAGCATAGACTTCGCCGATGATGCAAATATTAAAGTTGAATATCCCATCGATATTGACGATATTCATGACATTAACTTGGAGCATGTGACAAACAAATTCAACACCAGTAGCATAGCGTCAGATAATCTCACAACCTTTTGTACAAACGACGATAAATTGGACAGCATTTATAAAATACAAAATTTTGAAGGAGTTCTGCAAATACAGCCAAACTCGTTGACATTGGAACGTGAGCAGTGTCAATTGGTGTCGTCGATGCAAATCGAAGAAATCGACGATATCATTGGTGAAGTGAGTGTAGCATGTGATGACAGCAGTGACAGCAACACGCCGTTAGTTGATTGTAGCGGAGAAAATAGCGCCGATACAGCTGTTGAAGAGTTGGAACCGACTATACAAAATTTAGATCCAATGGAAGACGATCCACTCGAACAAAAGTTTACCGATGCTGAAAACTATGTCTTAGAATCTGGTGAAATCAGTGCAGACAGTGGAGGTTCAAACAGTTTGCCCGTTGACAGTAAATTGATTAAAAACGATGAGCTATTTGCAGTAGCAATGGCAAGAGGTAAGTCGTTGAAAATTGTTCCTTTTGCCGCTATTGACACAACTGACGGACATTTGTAGCTTTCGACAGTGTGCCCGGCAACGTTCCTGTAGCAATGACCGTCGTGAATCCAACCACAAATACAGAAGTAAGAATACCACCCAATTCTTATGGCCACCAACTGTTCATAAATGACTCGTTTCAGGTGATTCCAATGCAGGAGACATTAGAAGTTCGACTAAAAGAAAGCACTTACCAAGTGGTCTCCGATTGGCCATTTGCTGTTAAAATGGAAGAGAATATTGAATCATCAGATTCGTATAATGACTGCAAGTCAATGCAGATGAATACAAAACTTCAAAGCCAACATCCCGTCTATTCAACAGCTTCTCAGGCGAGTCAGCATTTTGTTTACTCTAACCGTAGTTTTTGAAATCAAGTCTAGAGTTTTGTTTGCTCTTTAAACCTTTCTGCTATGAAATGACGTTCGATTTCCGAATAAAGAAAGAAAACTAACTTGTTGCAGGTTAAATTGGAGCTCGAAGTAACGTTAACACCTGAAGCAGAAGTATCGAGTACAGTTGCAAGCAATAATTCGAATAACTCATGTGATAGTGATCAGAGTAACGATGATCAGCAGAAATCTAGCTCGTCTAAATCTATTCCAACTGTCATTCCACCAACGACAATTGTTTGCGTGCCGTCATTAGTAACCGTACCAAACTCCATGGGACAACAGACAACGAACACTCAACAAACAACTTATTTGGGTTCAATGACCAATCCGCAACAGAAGCCACTACCCAACCAAACTAGCTATAACAGTACTTTCCAGCGCATTTCAATGAATCAAGTTCAGCCCCAACGTACAACAGCTGTTGTGGCTAGTTCAAGTGCCGTTCCATATTTGTCATTATCAACTACGCAACCGTTGAGAGCTGTACCAAACACACAGCAAATCCGGCAGAAAATACCTATGAAAAGTGGACGAGGTCGAACGGCTAGCAATAGACCACCACCGGGTGCGGTGAATTTGGAAAGAAGTTATCAAATTTGTCAGGCTGTCATTCAAAATAGCCCGAACAGGCATCAGTTGAAGGCTCATCTGAAACCTCCACCCGCATTGTTTGGTTCGAACGTTAAAAAAGACGAAAACAGTAGCAACACAGGCAATAAAACGGTCGGTTAATTCTTGATGACTTGACGATTATTCTGATTTTCATTTTCTTTTATTTTTTTTAGATAAATGGACAACCGCGAGTAACGTTCTCGAAAAAGGGATTTGTTCAACGTCAGCCCTCACCGGTTCTTGTACGACATGTTTTTACAACAAATCAAGGTATTGCAAGACGCGAATCATTTTCTTATATAACATCGCCCAAATGCTTTTCATTAACATTTCTAATAATTCTTAACAAAAAAGGTATTCCGGTGTCAATGGCTGTTCTACCCTCTGGAATACATCCCCAAAATTACCAAAATCAATCCGATTCTCAACAAATTACTACAAACCATCCATCCGGACAATACATATTAGTTCAACGAGCTGTGCCTGGTGAAAATCCTGCGCCGAGAGCATCCTCGGCTCCACCAGCACAAAATCAAGTAACACAATTTTAGCATTTTGTTGTGACATTTAAAAAAGCAAACATAATTTATAAGCAAACATTAACAACGACACACACACCAATGGGCAGCCGTGGTCGTCCAGCGTCGGTGGACGTCGATCCCCAAAATGAAGCCATGCAGGAAGTTCAGCACATCGTTGAATCGAACGCTGGCACTCAATCAATCACGAGGAAGGTACCGAATCAAGGTAATTTCATTTACATCATTAGGTGTCATATTATCTTCAGTCAAGGATATTTTTCCTGTCATCGGATGCTGTTTTATTTCGCTGTGTTAGATTTTCCTGGCTGGTGGACATTTTACTTAGCTGCTGGAAATTTTGCCTGGTAGGGGGAGATTTGATTTGCCTTAGCTGGGGCCCTATTTTCAATATTAGAGAGATTTTAAGTCGAGAGAAATCTCCACACGAGACGTCGTGATTCGGAGAGATTCAATTTTCAATTCGTGACTTTTGACGTTTCTTGTGAGAATTTCTCGTAAATGTCAAATTTTATGTGACGATTTCTCGTAAAATTCCCTCGTGGTATTTCGTTAAGGCCAGGTCATGGTGTTTACTATCGCAAATGTTTACATTGCGATTGAAGACGCCATGACCTGGCCTTAAGGAGAAGAAATATTTCTCGTTCGAAAAAATCTCAATGTCACAAAATATTGAAAACAGGGCTCCTGGAGAAAATTTCCTTCGCTGGGGGAAATTTTCCTTCGCTGGGCAGATTTTCCTTAGTTGGGAAAGATTTTATCTAGCTGGATGAATTTCAATTACTGAGGGATTTTCCCTAGCTGCGGGAGATTTTCCCTAGCTGCGGGAGATTTTCCCTAGTTTCGGGAGATTTTCCTTAGCTGCGGGAGATTTTCCTTAGCTGCGGGAGATTTTTCCTAGCTGCGGGAGATTTTTCCTAGCTGCGGGAGATTTTTCCTAGCTGCGGGAGGTTTTCCCTAGCTGAGGGACATTTTCCCTAGCTGAGGGACATTTCCCCTAGCTAAGGGAAATTTCCTCTAGCTGAGGGATATTTCCCCTAGCTGCGGGAGATTTATCCTAGCTGAGGGAGATTTCCCCTAGCTGAGGAAAATTTCCCCTAGCTGAGGGAGATTTACCCTAGCTGCGGGAGATTTTCCCTAGCTGCGGGATATTTCCCTAGCTACGGGAGATTTTCCCTCACTCAGAAGACTTTCTATAGTTGCGTGAGACTTTGCCTAGCTGGAAAAGATTTGCCCTGTTGGAAGATGTTTCCCCCAATGCAACCTCTAAGGAAATTTCATGTTCATATGATGAAAATTTTGCTGACCAAGGGATATTTTTGTTGTTGCCCATTTTTGTTTAAATAATCCCTCGCGGTAACATTTTCGTCCAGTTTCGATTTTTAATAGAAATGTATTTTCATCATAGAGTGTGTTCCATTCTTGATTACATTTTTAAACTAAGTGTTGCAAATAAAGCATTGGGAATGATTGCTCATTCTAATATGTGTTGTGCTGATTTACACATAGTCTCAGCAAGACATAGGTCTACTGAAGCGGTCGTGGTACGTCGAAATCAGTTTTTGTCCTTGTTATTCGTCCCTTGCTTAAAAAGTCTTTTTGTACTTTTTAGTTGATTTATCAACAAATTTGGTAGTATCGAAGCAATGCAAAAGATTTAGCAATAATAAAGCATTTTGATTTAATCAAAAACTGAATCTTCTCCTCATTTCCTGTTCCGTCTGCAGGTTTTGTCTACGGTGATATAAGTCTGGAGTCGTCGTATCAACATTTTTCTGGCGAAAATACACCACCGAATTGTGCTTGTGCTTTAAATCCAATGGTGATTTGTCAGCAATGTGGAGCATTCTGTCACGATGAATGTATGGGATCGTCTAAACTTTGTCTAACTTGTGTGATCAGATGAATCTTCTTTTTTTCATATATAATTTTGTTAAATGTGTTATACATAGGTAATGCATTTATTTATTTTATATTTTTCATTCAATTTAGAATTAAAATTTGAATTTTAAGAAACAAAATCGCTGAATTTTATTAATTTTTAAAATTTGATTGTTTTCGTGCCATAATCGATTCACATCTACAGATTTTTCTCAGTGCGTCAGAGATGAGCGGGTCGTTCAAAAATTCGAGCAACTGGAGAAAGAGACGGATTTTGTATCAAGGTTTACAGGCACCCTCAAAAGTACACCTCAATTTACTCCACAACATAACAAAAAAAATTTGTTCGATGTGGGGACAACCTCAGGGCCCACATATGGCCTTAAGGAGAGGCAGCGAACAATTCCTTTTTATTTAGATATAGAATTAAATCTTTGCTTATATTTACGTCTTTTGACTATTGGATAATACACCAACGAGTCACTTTCTACACCAGCTGTGCATTGGCTTTGGCATTACGTAAGTACTACTGATTCATTCATTCATCTTTCACCAATTTGTTGCTCATTTTCTACGGTCTCTCCTCACTCGTTGTTCTCAAATTATTTTTATGGCATCGATTGTAAATTCTTGCGTCAACATAAGGGTTCCAATCACTACACAGAATATTGTGCTGAAACCGCCATTCCCTAAGGGAACTTCGAGCCTTAATATCTGTCACATTCACCCCGATGGGTAACGACGCAAGCTCGATGAATTTCGTAGCTTGATTAAAGATGTTAATATCCACTGTATAGCTGTGTCGGAGACTCACTTTAAGAGTTATATGGGTGGCAGGACATTTCTCCGCCGCAAATAACACCCGGGGCGTTATTAACGCCCGCACTCTGGCGTTATTTGCGGCGGAGAAATGTCGCGTCACCGTTATATGTCGGATAAATCGCTCGAGATCGGTGGGTTCTATTTACATCGCAATATCAGGGAGGTTAGGCGATATGGAGGTGTTGTATGCCAAAAGGGGTATTTCTGTGCGCTTAGTTTTGAAGTCAATTAGCCGGATCGGTATGCTAGAATATATGTTCGTAAAGCTGTGCGTGGCTTCTCAGAAAATTCTGTTTGGTGTAATGTACAAGCCCCCCAAGGTTGATCATATTGATGTTCTTGAGGTAGTACTTCAGGAAATTGGATCGCAGTAGTGAAGTGATAATTGCAGGTGACTTTAATAAAGATGTCATTGCCAGATCTAGTCAAACCGTGCGGTATATGAATGTATTACACTCCCTATCTCTCCGTTTTCCATCGGACGAGGCTACGCATTTTTCCAGGAATAACTCGACATGCCTAGACCATTTACTCAGGAACTCTATTAGAAACTCACCAGGTTTTTCCAAGTCAGTCCTTTCGGAATCTCCAAACATGATATGATATTCATGTCCTACAGTTGTAACTTGTCTTTTTTGAGTCAGCAGCCAGTCATGAGGCGTAAGATTCATGCAAATGACATGGATCGCTTCTACGCGGACGTATCTTCGGTTAACTGGGCTAACCTTATCGGTATGTACTACCGGCTTAGACGAGTTGGCTAATGAGTTCAGTAGTACTATTCGCTCTATTCTAGATGTGTAGCCCCTTTGAAGATAAATCCCTTTTCGGGAATTTTCAATGCCTTGGCTTAGCTATACAGTTAGTAAGGCGTTGGTCGATCGCGATAGGGCCTATGTGGCTTGGAAACGGTTGCAAACGGTAGAGTGTTTTCAGCAGTTCAAACGGTTCCGTAATAGGGCTACTCAATCTATTAGAACAGCCGTTCGTCTATACGTTCTTGTAGATGTTGTATTGATGATTTTATGAAAGTAAATAATACAGAAATTTAATACAAAATTCATTCCATTAAGGTTTCTTTGATCTCACACAAGGTTTCTACGATCGACTCAATACTACAACATTTCCCCCTTTTTTTATTTTAATTTCAACCGTTTACTCCTACGAGGACCAACCGGTAATATCGGTTCTGGAGACTCATTGACCGGTTCCATTCCGTTGTCATCGATCTTCTTCAAATGGGCAACATTACGACGATACAGCGTATTGGTAGACAGATCTTTTACCCACGTTTCCGGTCCGTGCTTCTCAACAATTCGATGAACTGCCGGAGTAAATTTTGTGTCCAATTTATTGGTTTTCTTCATATGCTTGACTAACACCTCATCGCCTATTGCAATATTACTCTCCTTTGCATTACGTCTAGCATCCAAATATTGTTTTCCTTCTTCTTTCTTTTGTTTGTCGCGGTCAGCTACTCCTTCGTCTCTTTCCAATGAT
>WJQU01002349.1:0-13449 GCA_029228625.1 Pseudolycoriella hygida | reverse complement strand
AAAAATTTTTTTCGACAAAAAATTATTCTCCAAAAAAATTTTTCTCCAAAAAAAATTTTTTTCCCCAAAAATTTTTCTCCAAAAAACCATCTGAACACTTCGTATCACCTTCGGCTACCTTCGGAACACTTCGTGTCACCTTCGGCCACCTTCGGCCACCTTCGGAGCACTTCGTGTCACCAATTCTTCTCACTGATTCATATAACTTTCCTGAATAAACCAACTGTCTAGGTATTCTCATACACAATTTAGCAAGAAATCGAAGATGGCGTCACTTTGACAGTTGGCAGCCATTTTCCTATGATTCCAAAAAATTCTCCCGACGAAACTCTATAACTTTCTAGAAGAAAATATCTCTCTAAGTGTTATCATTCTGGAACCAAAATTCCACAACCCAAAGAAGCATAATGTATACCTAACAAAAATCCAAGATGGCGTCACTTTGGCAGGTTTCTGAAAATCCGAAAAAATTCACCTGATCAAACTTCATAACTTTGTAGAAGACACCAGCACTCTAAGTATTATCTATAAGTAAGCCATTTTCTTAAGATCATAAAAAATTCTACTGACCAAACTCTATAACTTTCCCGAAGAAACCAACTCTCTAGCTATTTTCACTCCGGAGCTAAAATTCGAAAACTCTGAGCATTATCTAAAAAACCCTCAAAATTGACCACTTTTCCACATGCCACGGCTTTTCCAGAATTTTCCCGGAAAAGCGGCTTATGAAATTCTTCATTTAAGGCTGAGACTGACATTCTCTGAAAATTTCAGGAAGATGGAGATCAAGAAGATCAAGTTCTCGAGATCGAAAATTATTAATAGATAGAACATAGATAGATAGTACATACATAGAAACCGATAGATCAGAAAAAAAGTTTTCATAATGATGAATAGAAAAATCGAATCTCATACAAAAATTACATTTTCAAACCTCGATATCTCTAGGTTCGTTGGAAAGCTGCTGCGAGGTGGCTCTTTTAAAAATAATTTGGAGGAGGAGGGGGCTCCATGTCCCAAAGGTTTTTGTATAGCGTTTTTGGACTTCTTTTTTGGGGTGTGGGGACTGCATAACGCCCTCCGCTACCGCTGCGGGCATGATACGAAAACCGATCTGCACCAATTTTTTCAAGATTTTGACATGCATTTCTTTGTTGTGTCTTCCATTTGTGACGCAATTTTTTGAACACAACGTTTTGAGTGTTTTAAAAAAAGTGGTGCAATTTTCTTTAAAGAATAAAACTTTGACCACAAGCTAACATTTAATTCGAACAAATTTTTGCGTATTATCAGCGATATCGTCACGTCAAGCGATATCATTAATTTTGGAAGTGGACCCTACGGACCGCGTCACACTTTACTTTTTATGAGGTTTTTGTATGCGATTGCTGCGTTTTAATGAAGGGTTCGTTTCTTTTGATCGTTTTAAATATTTTTTGGCATCGATTTTTTTGATTTTAGTCCTACTGAACTGAAACTGAAATCATAAAAGTATAAACGTAAACATCGAACCCATAACACAGATCTAAATATGGTTTGTTGAGATAGAGCCATTTTTCAAATTAATGTTCTTCAAAACTGCGTATGCCAGTCACAAAATCTAATCATTTGTTTTGATGAAAAATAAGAAGAATACAAGCAAACGTCAAAGCATCATCTTATTGTATTGTCAAAGTAACCGCGCTTGAATATTTATTTACAAAATTTTCTTCAAAATTAGAAAGAAATATCGAATATCTAATGTCGTCTATGACATTTGGTCAAAAGAAGTTTATACCAACAGCCCCGGATAAAGGTAGTTTTCCATTAGACCATGAAAATATTTGTAAACGGCACATGCTGAAGTACATGGCCTGTTTGAATGAACAATCCGATAAGAATTCCAGTTGCCGTGACGAAGCTAAATCGTATTTACAGTGCCGAATGGACAATAATCTAATGGCCCAAGAAAAGTGGAGCAAATTAGGTTTCAAAGAGTGACACTTTTCCGTTGTAGTTAGTGATTTTAGTTTTAGTGTTTTTTTTTTTGTAATAATTGCCGAACATGAGTTGTAACAAGAAAAAATTCAACATTTTATTGGGATGTACTGGAAGTGTCGCTACAATAAAACTACCAGTTGTCATTCAAACTTTAATTGAAAAACAGTTTACTGAAGATGCAAAATTCGAGGTTTGTTTGTTATAATGTTGATGACCGCAGCATCCATTTCCGCTCATTCTTGTAGATAAAAGTCATACTCACCGAGAATGCCAAACACTTTGTGGATGTCCGAGACATTACACCAGATGTTACCTTTCTCACCGATGCAGATGAATGGAATGCGTGGAAACAAAGAGGTGATCCCGTTTTGCACATTGACTTAACGAAGTGGGCTGATGTATTTGTGATCGCACCACTAGATGCTAATAGTCTAGCAAAAATGGCCCAGGTACACATATTTCGTGCAGACACATATTGACATACAATTGAACACAATGTTTCACTAGGGACTATGTGACAATCTTCTTCTGTGCACTGCCCGTGCCTGGAATTTCAATAAACCAATTTTCTTCTGTCCTGCAATGAATACTTTTATGTGGGAGCATCCCATAACGAGTGAACACGTTGCTAAATTAGTGCAGTGGGGATATCGAGAAATTCCTTGCATATCGAAAACTTTAATGTGTGGTGACACTGGGAATGGAGCAATGGCCGAGGTTGACACGATAGTTAGTCACATTGTTGAATATTTTCGAAGTAGCAATAAAGACGAAATTTAATTGTTGAGTGTAGGCAATGATTTCAATGGACTGAAAGCTGAATGGTAACTTTTTATAACTTTACTTAGCGTTGATTTTTAAAAAATAATTTGCAGAGAGATGAGATGAGGTGTATAGAAGTAAAATGTTTGCTACCGCTCCTGCCATGATTTCTTTCTCAAAGCTTACAGTTTTTTATGTGAAAACAATTTGACCACCCGTACCCTCAACCGGACCGAAAAACTTTTTTTCAATCCGAACCGGGCTAGGAAAACATAAGTTTAACAGATGAGATTCAGAGCAGTTTCAGGACTTTGAGAGGGTGTCAAGATCAGATTTTGTGTCTCAGGCAGGGAGTCAGGCTTTTGTTATACTTACCATCGAGCGATGCGAGGGTTGTAGTACACTTGCGAACGAATGTCTGCACAGGGATTTCTGATGATCTTGTACCAAGGCAAAATCTGTTTTGGATGCTCAGCGAGGGTCATTGGGAGCTTATTGCTTGCAATTAAAAGCATCTACGACCGTTACGATTTTTGGCACTGTCCACCCAGGCCCGGACTGGCCATACTGGGCGATCGGGCGATGCCCGAAGCGCCCCACGGTCTTGGCGCCCCACACACGGTCAAGCGCCCTTCTAAAAAAATGTGTTATAAATTCGCAACCAACGTCAATTCTTGAATTTTGACGAATATTCAAATATTGCAAGAGATGTTACTTGTGTCGTTGATAAGCTAGATGAATTTCTTCCTTGCCGATACATTTTATTACAGCCCGCAAATGAAGAAAAAACCAATGTCTATGCTCTAATTTTAAAAATTTTCGCCTGCGGCGCTATAGTCATTCAATTATTGTATTAATAATCTTACATACAGAGATTTTCAGCTTAAAAATTTCGCTGAAATTAGACGTTAATATATGCGAAGTGAAATACGAAAATGGAATGTAAGGAGACCAAAAACTAAAAATTTATGAAGAACGTTCAAAAAAATTTCGCTCGCGTCTTTGCCGAAATTGTATTCAGCCTAATAATCAAATCTATGGCGCTTAAAAAATGTAACTGTGTAATGTCTAACTAAAACGGAATTATGATAAAAGACTGTCACAACGTCAAATTTAAAGAAAAATTTAAATGAAGTACTCGAATGATTTACATTCTTAGCTCGACATGACTATTTTTTTGGGTGATCACATGCACCTTTTAATACGCACTTCGGGTGTGTGCCCGATACTTGCGCCTTTAATCTCAATTTCGGCGCCTTTTAGTCTCATCGCCCGATGCGCCTTTTGGTAGCCAGTCCGGCCCTGTGTCCACCGCTCTTTAAAATTTCTTCCTTGTGAAGGCAAAAATGAAGTTAAAATGTGCTCTGTGATGTTGAAAACGGCTCTATAACTTTTCTTGAAATTTTGCAGGGACCTTCGGGTGGGCATTTTACGCCGTATGAGATTTTAAAAAAGGGCGGCTTCGTTTGGGCGCCAGGGCTCTTAGAAAGCCCATGTAAAAGAATTTTTGTTATGTGTGTGTGAGTGTATTCAAAGTATGGGCCACACGTAACGCTGGGTAACTAATTTGGTGGTGGATCGAAAGCCGGGATGTGACAGGCCATGGAGGGTTAACAAAACGTTTTTCCTCAACTTTTTTGGGATGTACGGGTTCGCGATGCTGCCCGAGACGTCACAATAAATCGAGTCGCCTCCTGTTGGAAAGGTAACTAACTTCAACGTCAATGAATTATCTTGTTTTTTCTCGAGAAGCTCCTGCAGTTCCGAGTCATTCCGTTGAGCCTCGCGTAAAGTCTTAGGGTATACTTGTCCTTCGACGGTGATGGAGTCAATTCGAGACAGGCAGGCAGCAACGTCATTTTCTCGTCCGGAGATGTGCCTGATGTCGATAGAGAATTGACTGATATACGTCAGTCTACGGAGCGCTGTTTTGTCGGGTTTCTGTTTGAAAGCGTTCAATAATGCTTTGTGATCGGTATATATGGCGAATTCGCGCCCTTCAAGGATAGACTGGAAGTGCCTAACTGCGCAGTAGATGGCCAGCAGTTCACGGTTGTACGTGTCACCGATTGCTTCGTTCTCGGTGAGTTTCTTGGAAAAGAATCCCAATGGTTGTGGACCTTTATCGACCATTTAGTGGACCGCTGCACCCATGGCGAAATTTGATGCGTCTATAGTCTACAGTTAATGTCAACATCAGTGGCGCTTGAGGCTTCGGGTGTGCTAATGTGGAGCATTGGGCGAGCTCTTCTTTACAGGTTTGAAAGGAACGTGTGGTTTCGGCGGACCATGCGAGTTTAGTCGCGTCGTTTTTTTTGTTACCGGGGCACATGTCCTGTAAAATTCTGTGGCTTCTCGCAGCCAAGGGTATAAAACGGTAGTAATTAACCATTGCCAAGAAACGCCTTAACGACTTCACGGTATCTGACATTGGAAAGTCTATGATGGCCTGAACTTTATCTGGCAGTGGCTTCATCCCATGTTTGTTGATCAAATGTACTAGGAATTTAACTTCCTTCTGTGCGAATTGACATTTGGAGGGAGTAATGTTGAGGCCGTGTTGTTTTATTCGCCCGAATACTTGGCGTGAATGTTGTTCGTGCTGCTCGGGCGACGATGATGAGATCAAAATATCGTCGATGAAGACGAATACAAAATCCAAACCCTCCATTACTTCCGACATGAAGCGCTGGAACGTTTGCGCCGCATTCCTAAGTCCAAACGTCATGAAGGGGAACTCAAATAATCCAAAGGAATTGGTGATAGCCGTCTTTGGGATGTCTTCGGGGTTGACTGGGATCTGATTATAGGCGGATTTCAAGTCAATCACGCTGAATATCGACTTCCCTGCCAAGTTGTAGGATAAATCCTGTACGAACGGGATCGGATAGCGGTTGGGCAAACTTTTCGCGTTTAATCTCCTATAATCGCCGCACAAACGTCAGGAGTTTTTTTTTTCTTCTTCATTAGCAACGCGCTGGACAGCGAATATAACTAAATAAAAGTCGCGGATTTCAATAACTAAATCTACGTTTATTCAATACTTCGCGTACAATGCGTTTCGCACAACGGGTCGTTTAGAATGAATATATGTCGAATCGAATTGACTGGGGATGACGGCGAGTGGTGAATTCTATGTGAATGAACCGCCACACTGTGTTAGGATGGAGTTAGATGTTTGGTGTCAAAGGAAAAGTTGATAGTTGGGTGTGTAGTGTGTCAGGGTGACCAACGAAATGGCCGGCGGTGGTATGGGACGGACGTAGGGGGAAATTGAATTTTTTTTTAATTTTTTTTTTTTTTTTTGTTGGAGATAGATGTTTCGTAACAAAGAAAAATTTTTTGCCGCTTTTTTACGTCGAAAATTTTTTCTCCAAAATTCGTTTTCTTTTTTCTTCCAAAACTATTGATATCACAACAACAACCCTTTTTAAAAGGGAAACGTGACTCAAGTCCTCGTCCTTTCTTCTAAAACAACTGGGTGTTTGTTGTTAAATATATGGTAGTGAGAGTTGGGCAGATTGAGCTTATCTGGTTCACCACTGGGAGATTTCCAACATGAAGTTAAGAGCACGTCGAAGGTCAATGGAATAATGGGTGATGTTCAAAGGGTAGGTGATAACAGGCTGCCAAAGAGGATCTCCAATGCACAGGTTCCTCGTGGATAGACTAAGAAGAATTGTCATAGATTTCAGCAAATCAGATTGCTAGTATTGTGCAGCAAACTCTCATTGCCCCTATTTTTCTTCCACATGTCGTATAAAAGATAAGGTGAAATCATGTGCACAGCTAAGTGCGTATCATGAGTTGAGTAGTTTCTTCGTTGATTATTTACAATATAAAAACTTTAATGCGTATATCTGATGTACAGAAAAATCAAAATAATAATTAGATCATGTTGTATTGAGTGGATGATAAGAGTTCAATCCAGTCCCGGTTTGAAATTGATAATAAGTCTGTTCAATAGTTATATTTCGGTTTAAAGCGTGAATGTTAAAGTAACATTATATGTTCCGAATATCACTAGGCAAAATCTTCCCCAAACCGAGGCAAATATCTTCTGACAAACATTCTCCCCCAAATGTTATATTCTTTTTGAGCTGTGGAACCCAAATCTCCTGGCCTCCATGTAGCTCTTAAATGTGTAAATTTTTAACTCTTCACTCTGCCTAAAAAGACATAAGTGTGTCTCGCTTCCTCACACAGCACATTAAACTGATTCATTTAAAAGCCATCAAAAAGTCATCATTGTCATCAACGGGGCTTATCAGATATTGACGTAAAGGATCACATTCTGCAAAAACCCGTTAAGTTGCATGACAGATGAAAAAAAAATCCATCTGTCAACTGTCTGTCAAATAGTATCTGTCATGCAACTTAGTTGACTTGTAAAAAAATTAATGCTCAAATGTCATAGAATCAAAAATTAGAACTTTTGAACATTACTTTTTTTAAGCAAAGGGCTGAGGCCTGCTTTAACATAAGAAAAAGAAAATTCTTTTTTTTAAAAGTCAAAAGAACAATTTTCAAAAGATAAAATGTGTCTTCTTGCAGCCTCAACACGTATCACAACAAAAACCTTTTTAAAGGTAGAGTGTGACGCAGTCCGTAAGTCCGCTTCCAAAATTAATGATATCGCTTGAAGTGACGCTATCGCAGATAATACGCAGAATTTCGTTTGAATGGAACCTTGTGTTAAAAGTTTTGATTTCCTGAAAAAATTAGAGCGCTTTCTTTGAAACGAAATTACGTTTTGTTAAAAAAAATTGCGTCACAAATGCCGGACCCACCAGCGGAATAATTTTTCAATATTTTCAGTTTTTACACGCAAAAATTTAAATTTACTCTAAAAAATCTAAGCAATAAGAAACAAAAGTCAAATTTTTGCAGCGCAAAAACTGAAAGTACAGAAAAATTATCGTCACCTCAAGCGATATCATTAATTTTGGAAGCGGACTTACGGACTGCGTCACACTCTACCTTTAAAAAGGTTTTTGTTGTGATATCAGTCGTTTTGGAAGTTTTCAGTTGTTGAAAAAATTTCTATTTTTTGAAAAAAATTTTCTCAGAAAAGAAAATTTTCTTAGAAAAAAAAGTTCTCCGAAAAAAATTTTTCTTTAAAAAAAATTTTTCTCCGATTCAGAATTAGCAAAAAATCCAAGATGGCGCCGCTATGACAGGTGGCAGCCATTTTCTAATGATACCAAAAAATTCTCCTGATGAAACTCTATAACTTTGTAGAAGAAAGCGTCTCTCTAAGTAGCGTCCTTCCGGAGCTAAAATTCGAAAACCGTAGAAGCATAAACCAAAATCCAAGATGGCGCCGCTATGACAGCTGGCAGCCATTTTCTTATGATCCCAAAAAATTCTCCTGATGAAACTCTATAACTTTCTAGAAGAAACCACCTCTCTAAGTAGTGTCATTCCGGAGCTAAAATTCGAAAACCCAAAGAAGCATCATTTATACCTAACAAAAATCCAAGATGGCGTCACTTTGGCAGATTTCTGAAAATCCCAAAAAATTCTCCTTATCAAACTCTATAACTTCCCCGAAGAAACCAACTCTCTAAGTATTGTCATTCCGAAGCTAAAATTCGAAAACTTCGAGCATTACCGAAAAACCCTCAAAATTGACCACTTTTTCCCATGCCACGGCTTTTCCAGAATTTTCCCGGAAAAGCGGCATATGAAATTTTTCATTTGGGGCCGAGACTGACATTCCCTGAAAATTTTAGGGAAATCGCTCGAGCGGTTCTCGAGAAAAAAAAAGTAGATAGATACATAGATAGATCGTTGACACACCACACAGGAATAAAATTGTTATTAATTACAAAGGTAATTTGACCACTTTTCCATTGGAATTGGTCATCTTTGATTGACGATATCTCAGCCAATTTTCAACCGATTTTGATGAGTGATGGCTTGTTGGAAAGTTGCTGCGACGTAGTTTTTTTTAAAAATATTTTGGAGGGGAAGGGGGGCGAGGGGAAAAAACTCAAAACTTCGCCTATACATCGTATCTTGTCCCAAAGTTTTTGTATGGAGGTTTTTGGGATTGTAGACGTTTTTTTTTGGGTGTGGGGACTGCGTCACGCTCTCCGCTACCGCTCCGAGCATGATACATATTTTATTACGTATAATTCATATTCTATTTATTTAATTTATATTTTTTATTTTGTTTTTCCGACGACCATGTTGAATGAAAAATCTAAAAGTTATGTAATGTTAGCTAGAATTTTTGACATCTCAGAAATGCGACGGCCGCTCATCACATTCAATCATTGCGGTTATGCCATAATAACAATACATTATGTAGGCGCTGTTGTAGTGACCAAAGGCGCCGACTTATGCTTTTCCCATGGGGGGCAAGGCTATGAAGATTAAAATTAGGTATTAGTGGGTCCTGCACCTATGCGTCGTAGTCGCTACCAGGTCCGACTCGTTCTCAGACCCGTAGCCAGGAACAAATTAGCAGGAGGGGCAGAGCCCCAAGCCTGTACTGAAAATGGTATAGATCTGAAATGAACATGAAAGTGCGCCGCAGGCGAAATTTTTGTCGGTTGTCAATATTCGCTCTACCCATATTACGTCACACACGGGGCCTTTTGCACCAAAAATAGTCACGATCTTCACAATATGTTTGTTCATTTAAGAGCGGTATCACGAAAACTTCGGACCAAAATAGTACAGGTCTGGCACATGATGTCAGGGTTTTAGACCATTTATGGCTTTTTCGATTCGTTGGACTGTAGAGAAGAAAATTTTCATTTCATTTATTCAATAAAACATGCCAAGGTTACCATTATGCAACATAATGTTGGGCATGTTAAAGTAAATAGTTATACAATAATTTTCAACACTGACAGAAAGCGACGTATTTTTAAAAAAAACAATTTTTCAAGAAACAACAACAGCTAACAAGACTACTCAATTGAAGACCAATAATGCAAATGAGCGCAATGGTCTATCTTAGGACAGGAGACAGTTAGCCTCACTACATCAAACTAAAACTACTGGAGCTATGTGCTCTCCTCCAAGACATGAAAAAAAGAAACAAAATTTAAAGTACTCCCGATAGAACGATAGGCAGAATTATGGCGGGCTTTCACCGCATACACTCTGCCAAACCGACACATGCAAGTCAGCCATTACTGCCCTGTTAACTTAAAACATCGTAAATTGAAAGCTCAGAGCTTTCAATTTCAATGCAAAATGTATAGAAAATTCGAAAGCTTTCATTTTGACATACGATGTTACGTTCTAGAAATCAATGCTCAGTAATTCGAAAGTCTATGCCGAAAGATATTATACGAGCCAGAATTTCTCACCGCAGCCGGCAGAGCGTTCCAATCAATGACCCCGCGAGCAAATAACGATTGACTACTGCTAATGTTATTTACTTTAGGCACGATCAAATGGCAGGTCCTAGCCGAGTTCTCTTTCACCAATAACTCGAACAAGTACGAGGGCGTGCCTGTCACCATAAGCTTGTAGAGAAAGCTCATCGCTCTATGTCTAAAATGTTCTTCCAGCCCTGAACCCAAAAATCAAGTGACATCAGACGAAACTCTGTCAAACTTCCTCAGTCCATAAACATACCTGACAATGGAGTTAAGAGCCCTGCCAAGCATCTTCATCGCTGCCACATCCAAGCCGTACGAATAGACTTCTGAACAATAATTGAAGTAGGGCATAAGCAACGACAATGCCAGTAGACGTCGTGTCTTCCGTGGTGTCGACCTTGCAAAGGGCCACAGAGTCCTCAGCCCAGCAAAAACCCTTTGGCAAACATACTCCACATGGTCATTTCAGGACAATCGGTAGTTCACCAAAACTCCCAAGTTCTTAACTTTTTGCGAGAACTCAATTACGGACCCATTCAAAGTAATCTGTGGGAATTCAAAGAACTCCTTGGTACCCGTAGACACTAGTACTCTAAACGCTACAGTTCCATCTTCAGCAGAAACAGGCTCTATCCTAATGTTGCTGTTAGAACCCATAACAAGCGCCTGCGTCTTACCCACGTTCAGGTGAAGACGATTTGTTACAGCCCACTCGCTTACGGTAGGTCATCATTGATCTCTGCAGCACATCTTGAGACATCGGTGGTTGAGAATAATTTATATAGCTGAACATCATCCGCAAACAAATGGGGGAACATGTATCTCACTTCATTGGGGAGATCGTTGACAAAGAGAGCTAATAGAAGAGGACCAAGAATGGAACCCTGCGGAACACCACTTTTAGTAGGAAGAATGTCGGACATCACCCCATCAATACTAACCGCTTGAGACCTCTCAGACAGGTAGCTGCTGATGAGCGCGATTGCAGATGAAGAAAATCCGAACTTCGAGCGAAGTTTGTCTAGCAGAATCGGATGACTCACCCTCTCAAACGCCTTGGAAAAATCCAACAGGAGAAGGACTGAAATAAGCTTCCGATCCATAGTAGCGGTACTCTGACCCGATCTAAAGCCTGACTGGCAGGGCACCATGTATCTGTTTGAATAAATGAACTCCTGGAATTGGCTCTTCAGCAATAACTCAAAGACCTTTGAGAAAAGCGGTAATATGCTAATGGGGGGGTCCAAATCATAGGTACGACTCTTCTTGTGAGATGGCAGCACCTTAGCCATTTTCCATGCTTTGGGGCACTGAGAGGACGTCAAAGAAAAATTAATGATGCTATATCAGTTTTGTGTAATTCATCTTCAATTCGAAGGAAGTGACTATGAAGTAAGTGCGTGTCAGAGGGTGGGAAAAGTGGTTTTTTGTCTATAACTCGTGTGAGACGCAATGGTAACAAATGATATTTGGCAAGATTATGGACCTCCATAATACGAACATTTTCTGATTCTGACCTCTCCCTTCACTACCGCCTGTTTGTAGTTATTAGTCTTTTTAGGTCAGTTCTTTGGATCACTTTTGCCGCTTGCAGCAGCGGTGTGCTGTGAAACTGAGTATATGGGTAGTTCGTAAGCCTAGTCTAGTAAGAATGTCTGCAAAAGCAGTTAAAGTTCGTTGCAGTGACTGAGAGGTAATTTTTTAAAATCACCTCCATTTTTGGAACATTTTTCGAACATTTTTGCTGTTAAAGTCTCACATAAATGTTAATTCCCCTCTAAATGTAAATAAATAGAGATATTTGTATAAGAAAAAGCCAATTTAAGCTGACACAAACTCATTCACTTCTGAACGTATTTGACGAAAGATGAAAAAAGGGCTGCTTTGCGATAATTAATGAAGAATCTCCATTGTTGGCAGCTTTTATGCTACATTCGTTGCATGTATTTGAAAGTACACTAGTATACTACTACCGATGACCAATCTTTTCAAAGACGATTGTCGATTACAACTACTACCAACGTTAGGGAATTATATCAGAGCCTATTTTCGGGAATTTAATTCTCGAAAAATTCATAAAAATTCCCAAAAATTCCGTAAATTTCCCGAAATTAATTTTTTTGGATTTTCTGTAATTTCAATTCCCGGAAATTCGTTAAAAAACAGAAAATTCAAAAAAATAATTTTCGGAAATTTTTGTAGATTTTCGGGAATTTTCGGGAATTAAAATCCCAAAGATAGGCCTAGAATTATATTGTTCATTTTCAGCAGCAAAGAGAGGGAATTCGTTAAAAAACTATTTATGGAAGGTACTTCCTCCAAGAATAAGTTATCTGCGATGGCGATGAAGGAGGAATGATTCCCAAAAATTTTTCTCGAAAAAACAACACACGCCATTTCAAACCGCGTCTTTTATCTTCGTTTGATTCAAGGATTCTAAAGACTTCTAAGGGATGTTGAGTTTTTTCATAAACTTTACATTTCAAAAATACCACCGAGCCCGGCGCTGAAAATTACAGATCGGCTCACACATTTCCTTTCAACACATTATTAACAAAGCTGCCACAATTTTGTTGATAAAACAAAAATGACTTGTTTGTTATCTCTTGTACATTTTGCATATTAAAGAGAATCGAATGGGATGGATTCGACAAAGCATACAATAACACAATACTACGACTGGAATACGTTTCTTATCTGTTTTGTAGTCTGCTGTTTCTGTTGACCCTGCCGTTAACGATTGTTTAAGATTTCGAGTTTCGGTTAATTACAAATATTAGAAAGTGATAAAGTTTCTATAAATAAATTGAAGTCAAACGTTTCCTATTCGGCAGGTGAGATTAGGATTTTGTGATTTCTTTATTTTAAGTGAAGTTATTGAACTAATTTTAAAAAAGATAAGCCAGCCGTGTCTAATAGTTCAACATTTCGGGAATAGTAATTAAGTGTTCTCGTTCTTTGCCGTTTAATTTTCGTTTTTCGATAGTAATTAATTATTCATAATTTTTCATTTGTTTGGCTTCCGTAGCATTTAAGAATAATTTACATTTTACGTTAGCTTAGAAAACTCGGTCAGTTGTACAATAATATCTCCTGTTTTCCTCTTTTCCGAAAACGACGAGAATTCGTCGAGTGAAATGACCTTTAGACATAGCGGTGTTGAGTCAAAAATCACACAAAACCAACGTACTCATCTGCCCTACAACTCATAAAAACCTTAGAGACAAAATTCTGAGAGTGAAAGTGTATGTAATTCTCTCATCTCATTACGTTACTAAGGTTTTTATGCGCTAAAAGGCAATATAGTTAAAACGTTTGTCTCACTTTCACCTAGCATCTAACTAGGAAAACAATGTTGTGGTAT